>CAUYRH010123846.1:0-13481 GCA_963574655.1 Perodicticus potto
CGGGCGCCTGTAGTCCCAGCTACTTGGGAGGCGGAGGCAAGAGACTCGCTTGAGCCCAGGAATTGGAGGTTGCTGTGAGCTGTGATGCCATGGCACTCTATCCAGGGTGACAGCTTGAGGCTCTGTCTCAAAAAAAAAAAATAAAGTAAAATCTGTGTGGCTGGGCAAGAGGAACAGTAATAGGAGATGAGATTGGGAAAGTTAGCTTGAGCCATATATCATGGTAGGGTTTTACAAGCTAACGTAGGAAATTTAATTATTCTGATGGCTGTATGGAGAATTTACTGGAGGGGTGAGTGTTGGAAATAAGGAGAACTGTTAAGGCAAGGTCAAGCAAGAAGTGCTGATCAGTTTGAATAGGTGATAGTAAAGATGGAAACCATCAGATAGATTCAGACTGTAGAAACAACAGGACATGTTACAGATAGATTGCGAAGTTTAAGTATGAAGAAAACAAAATTCTGGGGCAATGCACATATTTCGTTATATAGTACTAGGTTCAGTTACCAGTCTGAGTATTATAGGCAAAATTGGCACACACAAGACACAAATAAATGTATTTGACCAAGTGAATAAATTTCCTTTAATATGTCTTTCTTCTGTACACATTTAAGTACTAAAGCATAAGCCTTTATTAATTATTGGAAAATCTGGTTCCTAAGAATTAGAAGTTTGTGTTACAGACACCTCAGCTATGGACAGTAGCTATAGACTGTACTGCTGAAGTATCTAAGCCAGTAGACTGAATCAAGCAGAGAATATTGCCTACCATCGATCCATAGGGTCTATGGGAATCTCAAATTTTGGGGGGGGAGGGAAGGACAGAGTCTCAAGCTGTCTCCCTGGGTAGAGTGTTGTGGCGTCACAGCTCACAGCAACCTCAATCTCGTGGGCTTAAGCGATTCTCTTGCCTCAGCCTCCAAAGTAGCTGGGACTACAGGTGCCTACCATAACACCTGGCTGTTTTTTTGTTGCAGTTGTCCTTGTTTTAGCTGGCCCAGGCTGGGTTCCAACCTGCCAGCCTCGGTGTATGTGGCCGGCACCCTACCCACTGAGGTTTGAGTGCCACTTCAAATTTTATTTTGAAAATTCATGTTGATTTTGCATTTGGTGCTATATATTTCCATGTTTATGTTAATAAAGTATTTCAAGTTACTGATTAAAATATTTTAAGTGAACGATCATTTAGCTCTTTTCCCCTAAAGCTGGTAAAATTGAAGCTTTAGGAAGTCTATTTTTGTTTCTTGGTATTTGTTTGCCTGCTTTTTGATACCTGCTGGCACATAGCCATGTATCCATTTAGAGAAGTACAGACCGTATCTGTGAGCATTTGCAATTTGGTACAACTTGAAACAGCAGCCAAAGTGGGTGGGGAGGAGAACTGCATTTAGAAACTATTAACTTTTTTTATAATAGTCACTTAAAATGAGCAGAATGGCTGCACTTTGTAATGTTCTTAAAAACATCACAATACCCAAATGAGGCTGTCCTTTTTTTTTTTAAGGAACCCTTACTGAATAAGGAAAAATGAGTACAGGTCACAATTCTGGGTATCTGTGAGCATTTGCAGTTTGGTACAACTTGAAACAGCAGCCAAAGCGGATGGGGAAGAAAACTGCATTTAGAAACTATTAACTTTTATTATAATACTCAACTTAAAATGAGCAGAATGGCTGCACTTTGTAATGTTTTTAAAAACATTACAATACCCAAATGAAGCTGTCCTTTTTTTTTTTTTTTTTTTTCAAGGAACCCTTACTGAATAAGGAAAAATGAGTACAGGTCACAATTCTGGAATTGTCTGTTTTCAATGAAACAAATTTACCTGGATTACTACTTCATTCATTGCGCATATTTTCCCTTATAAATGCTGCATACCTTATAATATCCTTGCTAATTTTAAACCCTAATATATATTTTTGATCTCATAAAATAGTTATACATCTATAAAGTCAATAATTCTTGTTTAAATCCACTGTAACTAGTTTTAAGCATTTCCATTCATTAAAAATCCATATTGAAATAGCATTAACACATCTAGTTAAATTATTGCCTTTAAGTTTTTTGGTTTTTTTTTTTTTTTATAGAGACAGAGTCTCACTTTATTGTCCTCGGTAGAGTGCCGCGGCATCATACAGCTCACAGCAACCTCCAACTCCTGGGCTTAGGCAATTCTCTTGCCTTAGCCTCCTGAGTAGCTGGAACTACAGGCGCCGCCCAAGATTTGTTTTTTTTTTTTTTGCAGTTTTGGGCCGGGGCTGGGTTTGAACCTAACACCTCCAGCATATGGGGCCGCCACCCTACTCCTTTGAGCCACAGGTACTGCCCGCCTTTAAGATATTTTAATAAATAGCCCTAAAGTGGTCTGTTAGAATTTTAAAGCTCTTAAAATTAATGCAACTTAGAAATGTACAATAGATTACATAATGGTGGTCTAGAACGGAGATTGGCAAAGTTTTTCTCTTAAGAGGACAAACAGGCTTGGCGCCTGTGGCTCAACGGGCTAAGGCGCCAGCCATGTACACCTGAGCTGTCAGGTTCGAATCCAGCCCGGGCCCGCCAAACAACAATGATAGCTGCAACCAAAAAATGGCCGGGCATTGTGGCGGGCGCCTGTAGTCCCAGCTACTTGGGAGGCGGAGGCAAGAGACTTTCTTGAGCCCAGGAGTTGGAGGTTGCTGTGAGCTGTGATGCCATGGCACTCTATCCAGGGTGACAGCTTGAGGCTCTGTCTCAAAAAAAAGAGGACAAACAGTAAATATTTTAGACATCACAAGCTGCTCAGCTTTGTCCTTGTAGCTCAAAAGCAGGCATAAACAGGATGTAAAGAAATAAGCATGACTTTGTTTCAATAAAACTTTATTTAGGAAAAGAAGCAGTGGGCCAAATTTCTCCTGCAGGCTGTAGTTTGCTAACCCTTGGACTAGAAAACTAGAATTTACAGGAATTTTAAAATTTAATGGCAGATTTTAAAAATTGGCAAAGATGAGAGCTTAGATTTTGAATCATAGAATGTACAACTCGACAGGAAACTTGGAAATCAGAAAAGCTTAGAAATATCTTAAAAATACAGGTGCCCATACCCTACCTCCAGATATTAATCATGTTTGTTCCTTAAAATCCCCATAGATGATTCTGATGTGCTTCTGTGGCTAGAACTTTTATTTATCTGCTCCAAACCCCTCTGTTTACAGATAATGAAGCAGAGGTTAAGTGACTTCTCTCAACAAGTGATCAGTTGATCCAAACTGAATCCCAGGTCTTCAACTTCCAACCTGATGTTGTTTCTACTAAACCAGCAACGTTGTTTTTTTGTTTTTTTTTTGTTAATAAGACACAGAGCTCACTTTGGCACCCTCAGTATTCCGTCACATCACAGCTCACAGCAACCTCCAGCTTTTGGGCTTAAGCGATTCTCTTGCCTTAGCCTCCTGAGTAGCTAGGACTACAGGTGCCCGCCACAGTACCTGGCTATTTTTTTGTTGCAGTTTGGGCAGGAGGCAGGTGCGGGTTTAAACTTGCCACCCTAGGTATATGGGGCCGACGTCCTACTCACTGAGCCACCTGCACCAGCAACTTCTGACTTTATGTATCAACAAATCATCAGGATGGCTCCTACTGAACTATAAATTTTCTCTTTACTTTTTATTACTTTTTTATTTGATTACTTTTTATAACAGTTAAGTAATATTTATTTTAATGATTTTAGGATTAATATGAAAAAACAATATTTTCTATTAAAATTAAACCTCTGAAGGCGACGCCCGTAGCTCAGTGGGGAGGGTGCCAGCCACATACACTGAGGTTGGTGGGTTCAAACCCAGCCTGGACCTGCTAAAACAACAATAACAACTGCAACAAAATAAATGGCCAGGCATGGTGGGTACCTGTAGTCCCAGCTACTTGGGAGGCTAAGGCAAGAGAATCACTTAAGCCCAAGAGTTTGAGGTTGCTGTGAGCTGTGACGCCATAGTACTCTACCCAGGGCCACAGCTTGAGGCTCTGTCTCAAAAAAAAAATAAAAATAAAAATAAAAAAAAATTAAAAAATAAAGTTAAACTTCTGTTTTGGAAGTGTTATACACTGTGAATTCAATATTACCTTCATTTAGTTACAGAAATTTGAAGACTAAACTGTATTCATAGGTTTGTGTGTAGTAACATTAACATCATTGCTTCACTCTCAAGTTAAAATAACAATTTTCTCCAAATTAGTATTCACTCTTCTTATGCCAAGGTAAAGCACAAGAGCAGAGAGCTCTGCCATATCTAGTTCTATCTTTGATGACTTTGTGGCTTTATGTAAAGAGACAAACAAATGCTTAATTTTCAAAAAATCATTAGGGTCCATTATTACTATCCCAAATATAGCTAACAGGGAAGGAAACAAACTTTTTTTTTTTAGAGCACTTGCTGTATACTAGACAATGTGCTACATGTTTTCACTAATATTTTGAATTTACATAACCACTCTTGAGAGATTTATTACTGTCTTATTTTACAATGAGGAAAATTGTAATGAGGCCCAGAAAGAGAATGAATAGCCCAGGGTCACATAAGTAGCAAGTGACAAAGACAGACCCCAGACCAAAATATGGAAGTATAATGTGTTTTGTAGGATTTTACAAATAGAACTATGAGAAGGTTATCATCTCCCCAGTTCACTCACCTTTCTTGCTCTTCACCCGATCTTACTTACCAGCCCCTAAGTAAACAAGTCAGCAACAGAGAAAAAGAGATAAAGCACAAAACTAAAGAATAGAAATGTTACAGAGGATGCAAAAATCTCAAGGTCTCATCTCTCCTTTTTTCTCTACTCTATATTTTCTGACTTCCTTTGTAAAATATTTCATTCATCAGGCAAACATTTGTTGCATCTGATATGCCAGGCACAGTGCTCATTGTGTAAAAAGGAAATCATCCTACAATGGTTATATAATAGATGGCTCTTGGTTCTTTTGCTAGGTCCTCTTCCATCTGGTTTTCTTCCACCCTGTTAATAATGTTATCATTCATCCTCCCACTCACCCCAACTGAAACCCCTGGCAGGGGAGGGGAACCTGTGGCCTTCTAAGTCCTTAAGTACAGTAATTTGATTGAATTCAAAGTTTACAGAACAAATCTTTTTATTAAAAGGGGTGTGGCAGAGAAAGATGAAGGTTTTCTCGTCTCCTTTGGTGCTTAAAAAAGAACACTCATGAATCAGAAGGCTGCAGGTTCCCCACCCATGGCTGCCTTTAATTTTTTCTCCCTACCAATTAATTCTGTGTATTAGGATTGAATTTTATCTTCCTATATTAGTAACCATTTCCTCCAGTATAAAGTTCATACTCCTTCACCTGAAATTCAGTCAGTTACCACTTAGCTTCTAATGATCATTTTCCTCTAACACTCACCTGCACTCTTACTATTCCCACTTCATTCCAGCCACACTGGGCTACCCAAGATTCTCTCAGTGCTTAAAAGTACTTTTCCTGCCTCTGTGTCTTACTAATGTTTTCTTCGTGCATCCAACTCTACCTGCCCTTCAAGTACCATCTTTCATGCCACTTTTTCCTTGAAGACATTCCTGATCTGTGTGTTCATTCCTTTTCACCCTCCTAGCCAAGAGTGATTGTTCCCTTTTCAGAATGGGTTTCTTACCTCATTGAACTTATACATCTTTTCATCTCCTGCAGTACCTAATATTGGGTCCTCAGTAGGTGTTTATAGACTAAACGAATTTAGCTTAAGCTAAAACAAGGTAGGAACTGTAACTATTTCATTCTTATTCTGTATTTATAGCCCACAGCACATAAGAAACCCTCAAACATTTATTAAGTAAATCAGTCATTGGGACATAAATTACCTGATGGCATAATAGATATCTAGAAATACTTTGTCATATTTTTTAAATTTTACTTATATTTGTTTTACATTAACAAATATGCTATATAAATATTATGTATTAACATTCTCACCCTACAAAAGAGAAATTGAAACTTAAAGAAATTAAGTAGTTTATTTATGATCACAAAGCCAATTAATAACAAAATGGAGTCTAAAATTCAAGTCTTTAAATGTGAACTTTAGAGTTCTTTTTCTCACCCAAGGTTGGTTTAGTTCTATTTGCATTTGAATTTTTGGAGTTAAATAGTTGCAGTCATGCTGTATGGAATAGAATTAGGGTTTGGATTAACCTTTTATCTGTGTGCTGCATATCTTAAAAATCAAAACATAAAAACTATTCATGAAGAAATCTTGGCCCTGCCTGCAGACACTCTCTCCAGGGTGAGAGATGACTATTTGGGCACTCTTCTCCCCTCTTCCTAGCTGAGTTAGCTGTTAAGATGTAAGTATGATTTCAGCAGGCAGCATAGAGAGCACGTCTCCAGATAGTTGTCAAACTGTGCAATCTCATACTCACCACTATGCAGTGTACGTTGAAGGCATGGGGAACAAATGCTATAGCCAGGGAGCCTTGCTTGACACTCTTACAGTTACTCAGTCAGATCAACAAGCTGATTCCCTAGGCTTTACCCACTTGCTTTCACTAGATTCCTGTTTCCCATTTGTCGGCAGGCTAAATATTAAGGATCATTATAGAAAACAATCTTATGAAACTATTGCATCTATCATAAGGATATTATGAGACTATTCGTTATAATACACTGTCTTCTTTCATTAAAATTTCTTGAGAAGAAACTATCTAACCTTAATACAAAGACTTCTTTTACCTCTCCAGAGCAATTGCTCTGCTTCTACCTAATGAACATTGTGAATGTTTAACTTAACTCCATGGTTAGCTGCCAAGAAAGCTTAGAGCCAAATTTGTGGCCCACCCATAACAAATGTGCTCAGTGACTCATTAACTTCTTTCCTGGCTCCAGTTTATGTCTCTGCTCTATTTATTCTTTTCTCTTAAGAAAATCTTAATTCATACTATCTTATTATACATGTATTATTTTCATAAACAGCCTTTATATTGTCTCTGAAGTAGTTCAGATTATGATATACTGCATGTACATAAAACCATCTTGGATGCCTCATCGATACTTCCTTTAGGTTTTTTTCTTTTTCTTTTTTTTTTTTTTTTTTGAGACAGAGTCTCACTTTGTTGCCCTTGGGTAGAGTGCTGTGGTGTCATAACTCACAGCAACCCTAGGCTCTGGGGCTTTAGCAGTCCTCTTGCCTGAGACTCCTCAGTAGCTGGAACTATAAGTGACCGCCAAGATGCCTGGCTATTTTTAGAAATTGGGTCTCACTCTTGCTCAGGCAGGTCTGAGCTCAAGCAATCCTCCCACCTCTGCCTCCCAAGTGTGCTAGGATTATAGGCATGAGCCACACACAGCCGATAGATTTATTTTTATATAGTTTTTTGTGAAATTTAGATTACATGATAATGGTTATATCACAAAATGTTACTGTTTTAATAGTATAATTAAGTGGTAAAGTAATTGGTCTAATGGCCATAATTGATTAACTTTTGATGTCCTTGTCTTTCACAACAATCTGTTTTCTCTCAGTTTGCATGTGACAGTTTATTGCTGTGTGATTTTTAGAATATTGTTGTGCTGCGAGGTTAGTGCACAACAGTTAACTTTCTTTTAACTCTGTTCAGTCTGTTAGGCTTGTGGTATCACCTTCTGCACCCATCAGACTTCTTGGCTGATTTTTTTTTTTTTTTTGCAGTTTTTAGCTGGGGCAGGGTTTGAACCCGCCACCTCCAGTATATGGGGCTGGCACCCTACTCCTTGAGCCACAGGCACCGCCCCAGACTTCTTGTCTTTTTTAGCACCCTCCTTTTGAGTGATCAGAAGCATATTAATCTCCTCAGGCAATTTTTCTTGCTTCTGCTGTAAGTTAGTCATTTTGTTATTTGGAAAAGAATGTGGATGTATATTAGTTTCTAAACCTTGTTTACTTTGAATGCTTTGGAGCTGTATCTGGATTTTCTTATTATCTTGCTAATTTCATTTAATAACGTATTATTTGTGCAACTTTTTAAAACTATTCTAATACCTTTAAGTAAAATTACTTAGACTTCTCTATAAGTCTCTGAGGTATATGAGGCAAATATATTCCCTTTTTACAGATGACTAAAAGAAGGACTAAATCATTTAAATGACAAGATGATAGTAAATCAGTGGTAAAAACAGGGCTAGACCCAGGTCTGATTGCTATCCTGTGCTCCTACAACGTCCAAAGAAGTTCTCATTTACATTGTAAACAATCTGTCATCATACCCCTTGAGGTAAGGATGGGAAGTGGGCAAAGATTAGTTATATCAATTATGTTCATAGCTGAGCAGACATAGAAGTGAATTTCATTTGATTACTCTCTTCATTTCTGTTCTTAAAATTATAGTTCCTTTTTTTAACTCTAACCCTAATCACTGTCACTTTCCATTATGGAAGAAGGAAGCAATATTTTGTCTGATTTCTTGAAAATTAATGTTGAAATAGAAACTGTTTTGCTTGGTAATTGAACTTTTTTTTGTTTGAGAGAGGGTCTTGCTCTGTTGCTCAGGCTGGTCTTCAAATCCTGGGCTCAGCCAGTCCTCCCACCTCAACCTTCCAAGTAGCTGGGATTATAGACACAAGCCACTTCTGCCCAGCACTTTTTTCTTTAGACTCTTTGAATTCATCTTTAATATGAAAATAATTTGTTACTTTTATCATGCATATTCATTAAAGAACCAAATAATATGATTGGTGCTGTGGTGTTTGATAAAGCATTAATTATAATTTTAACCAATCTGTGCATGTAAAAAGGAAATTAAAAATTTACGTTTATTGTCTATGTGGAAGATTTCCATAATCTTTCTTCTAATTTTTTACATATAACATATACGCTAAAGTTTTTTTTGTTTGTTTGTTTGTTTTTTAGGACTGTAGGAGCACTGAGTTTATTTTGTAAAGTGCTTAGGATGGCACCTGATACACAGTGTTTTGTTAAATAAGTGAATCTCTAATTCTCTTTACCAATATTCAGTTTGGAAATCCCATGTGACTGTCTCCCCTCCAGGCTTCTTATGTGTAAAGAACACTTTGTTCTGGGGCAGTGCCTGTGGCTCACTGGGGAGGGCACTGGCCCCATATACCAAGGGTGGTGGGCTCAAACCCACCCCGGCCAAACTGCAACAAAAAAATAGCCAGGCATTGTGGCAGGCGCCTGTAGTCCCAGCTACTTGGGAGTACACTAAAGTTTTTTACAATTATAGTTAACTCTTGAACAACCTAGCAGTTAGGCATCCCAATCCCCTGTGCAATCACAAATCCATGTGTAGGCTCGGCACCTGTGGCTCAACGGGCTAAAGCGCCAGCCACGTACACCTGAGCTGGCGGGTTCGAATCCAGCCCGGGCCCACCAAACAACAATGACGGCTGCAACCAAAAAAATGGCTGGGCATTGTGGCGGGCGCCTGCTGTCCCAGCTACTTGGAGGCAGAGGCAAGAGACTCGCTTGAGCCCAGGAATTGGAGGTTGCTGTGAGCTGTGATGCCATGGCACTCTATCCAGGGTGAAAGCTTGAGGCTCTGTGTCAAAAAAAAAAAACAAATCCATGTGTAACTTTTAACTCTCTAAAAACTTTATTAATAGTCTAGTGTTGACCAAAAGGCTTACTAATAACATAAAACATTCAACACATATTTTGTATATGTATTATATATAGTATTTTTAAAATAAAGTAAGCTAGAGAAAATAAAATATTAAAACAATTTTGAGGAAGAGGAAATGTATTTACTGTTCATTAAGTGGAAGTGGATCATCATAAAGGTCATCATCCTAGTCTCCCTCACGTTGAATCAGCTGAGGAAGAGGAGGGGTGGTCTTGCTATCCCTGGGCTGGCAGAAGTAGAAGAAAATCTGCACATAGGTGGATCCATGCCCTTCAAACCCATGTCGTTCAAGGGTCAACTGCATATTTATACTTTACCACAATCCTATAAGGGTAGCCCCATTTTATAGCCATGTGTTGTATTCAACAGTAAATACTGTCTTTTGCCTCTTCTTCAGCTTTTAGAATTTCTCAGCGGCCCTAGTTATTCAAGATGGACCCTGTGGTCTTGAGTTACATGGACAGTCTGCTGCGACAATCAGATGTCTCACTGTTGGATCCACCAAACTGGCTCAATGACCATATTATTGGGTTTGCCTTTGAGTACTTTGCCAACAGTCAGTTTTATGACTGTTCTGACCATCTCTGCTTCATCAGCCCTGAAGTCACCCAGTTCATCAAGTGCACTAGCAACCCAGCAGAGATCGCCATGTTCCTCGAGCCTCTGGACCTCCCCCACAAGAGAATTATATTTTTAGCCATCAATGACAACTCCAACCATGCAGCTGGGGGAACCCACTGGAGTTTGTTGGTTTATCTCCAGGATAAAAATAGCTTTTCTCATTATGATTCCCATAGCAGGAGCAACTCAGTCCATGCCAAGCAGGTAGCAGAGAAACTGGAGACTTTCTTAGGCAAAAAAGGAGACAAATCGGTCTTCGTGGAAGAGATAGCCCCTGCTCAACAAAACAGCTATGACTGTGGGATGTACGTGATATGTAACACTGAGACCTTGTGTCAGAACTTCTTTAGGCAGCAGACAGAATCACTGCTGCAGCTACTCACCCCTACATACATCACAGGGAAGCGGGGAGAATGGAAAAACCTCATTGCCAGACTTGCCAAAAATTAGCTGTGGGAGTATATTTGTGATTTTTGAAGTCTCCTCTTTCTGCCCTTCCCCATTTATGGGATGACTGCATTCTCTGTGCCTGAGGGAAGATGTCTAATAGAGGAAAGCTTAGTATTCTTACTTTTTCCTGAACAAATATTATCCTATGCATTATCCTAATGGATAATTTCACTTTAACCCTAACTTGAGAGCAATATGGGCTGTGAAATGTCTTGAAATTATACACCAAAACCTTACAACCAACTGAACATTTATTACACATGAGGTTCAAATAAAACTTCTTATTGGTCTAAAATTAATTTCCCTTTGATCTGCCTTATCCACATTGGCTTATAATAAAGGAAAACCAGTGTTCTGTAAAACAAATCAAGAATATATGAAATCTAGGGGAATGCAAGGAAGAAAACTATAGAATAGAACCAAAAATGTGTTGCATGGCCGACATAACTAAAGAGATAAACTAGCTCAAAG
Source organism: Perodicticus potto (assembly GCA_963574655.1). Taxonomy (NCBI): domain Eukaryota; kingdom Metazoa; phylum Chordata; class Mammalia; order Primates; family Lorisidae; genus Perodicticus; species Perodicticus potto. The sequence goes on from CAUYRH010123846.1 coordinate 11,143, forward strand.
TAGATCAAGGCCTAATTTGTATTCAAGTCCTAAATATTACCAAAATCAATTACTCTTTTTTTTGTGATTTCTGTTGGCCATGAAAGGCTTTCCCATCCATCTGCATAATCTTTGCAAATATTTGATAAAGATAATAACAGCCCATTTTCCTCTCTGTCTGGTTTCTAAAATGCTCTAAGAAAGGGGAAATTTGAGTAAGTTCATTAAAATGAATGGCTGTGATGGACCTCTTAGTTTGCTCACTGAGTGGGTTGACTTGCTATTCTGGATTGATAATAGCTTTTTTTTACCTTATCTATTAGCCACGCACACACTTCCTCATTATATCCCAAGTTCTTTGGTTCTAAATCTCATAGCTGATAACATCTCATGGTTACCTGTTAGTTATTTCAGAGAAGTAGTTCTGCTTTCTGATAGTTACAAATTTTCCACACTATCCTTAATCTGGCAGAATTGTTTTCAGTTACGTCATGGTGATTCTACAGACGTAGAGTTGATTCTTTTTTTTTGCAGTTTTTGACCGGGGCTGGGTTTGAATCCGCCACCTCTGGTATATGGGGCCAGCGCCCTACTCCTTTGAGCCACAGGCACCGCCATGGTTCGTTTTTAAAATACAAAAGAAGAAAAGTGTCCTTTCTCAACCCATTCACTTAATTCAAAATGTAGACAATGTAATTTTTTAAATGTGGAAACAAGAATAAAAAGAAATTCTATCCCCCCAAAAGTACTGATCTGTTTTAGTTATTTCAAATAATTTATAATCAGATTAGATTATGAGACTTGAAAACCAAAAATTAGCTGCAGCCATGAAACTTACTTCAGCTACCTCCCCAACCTAACCCTGCCCCCAGCCCTCATGGCCCAAAATAACCTCACCGCCCACTGACCACAGAGGGCAGTAACTCAGTTCCTTTTAGCCAGGAAAGGAAAGCACATTACGTATAAATAAGTACAGGTTACATAGCAGGCCTGAGTGAACAGGAGTTGAAACTAAAAGTCAAAGCAAAAGCTACCTGAAAGTTTCCATTTAAAGTTACTATATTTGGGATTAAAAGGAGACCTAGTGGAAGATGGGGGCAGGAAAAAGATGAAATCTGGCAATCAGCCATTGAGGGGAAATAGAGAGGGAGGGACCTGAGGAATGAAACAGGTTGCTAATAGGCCACAAGTGAAGATAAGAAAGCAGTATTATTTTAGTGACTGTTGACTTAGGCAGCTAGTCTAGACTGTAAGAGTCAAATCCTCTCTGGGAGAAGTAGTCATTTTTCTATCTTTCTAAAAAACATGCAAAGTATGTTTGTTTGAATGTCAGAGTATCTCCCATTGAGAGTTAATGCATATGAGTGAAATTTTTCCTAAGATTTATCCTAGAAATAAATTATTATTTGAACAAAACTATTCTTTAAAAAAGATAAAATCTAAGGTCTCCATTTCCATATACATGGTAGGATTGGACTGTACCACAGGTTAGTCTCCTTATATAAACTTTTGAGTATGTCATTGTAAATGTTAGCATTATAAATGAGAGAATTTAAGAGTTGACTTGTATTTTGCTAGATACTATAAAAGCCCATAAGTTATGTACCTGCTTAGCCATACACCATTAATGTTACATGATACAAAATAGGGAAAAAGGATCTTTTGATGGTGTTGTGCTCTCTTAGAGTTAAAATAATCCATTATACAAAATTAATCTTCAAAATATTGAAAAGGAAAGCAGGTTATTCAAAATTGGGGTAAGCAATTAAACTGAACTACCCTGCTTTCAAATATTCTATTGTAGCTAGATCCTGTGGCTCACACCTATAATCCTAGCACTCTGAGAGAACAAGGCAGGTGGATTGCTTGAGTTCAGGAGTTTGAGAACAGCCTGAGCAAGAGAGAGAACCCTGTCTACTAAAAATAGAAAAACTGAGGCAAGAGGATCACTTGAGCCCAAGAGTTTAGAGGTTGCCATCAGCTATGATGCCATGGCACCCTACCCAGGGCAGCAAAGTGAGACTGTCTCAAAAAAAAAAAAAAAACAACATCCTATTGTATTGCCATATATGTGTACTCACACTTATCTGACCTGTATCTCAATATAGAATTCAGAAAGGTCACTGTACATAAACCCAGTTGTAGATGGTGGTAAAAAAGATAAGTATCAGTGGGTTTTTTGTTTAATAATGTCTAAACCGCAAGTATTTCCATACTTTGGGTAGGTATGTGTTGAATTTTACAAAAACTGGTCCTAACTAGATGAGAATAATTTAAAAATTGCAAGTGGATTATATTTCTGATATGTACCTTATTATTTTGACATTCTCTTTTTTTTTTTTTTTTTTTTTTTTTTTTTT
>CAUYRH010123856.1:0-35342 GCA_963574655.1 Perodicticus potto
GAATGCAAACTAATACATTCCTTTTAGAAAGATGTTTGGAGAATACTCAGATCTAAAAATAGACCTGCCATTTGATCCTATAATTCCTTTACTTGGTATATACCCAGAAGACCAAAAATCACATTATAACAAAGATATCTGCACCAGAATGTTTATTGCAGCCCAATTCATAATTGCTAAGTCATGGAAGAAGCCCAAGTGCCCATCAATCCACGAATGGGTTAATAAGTTATGGTACATGTATACCATGGAATATTACGCAGCCTTAAAGAAAGATGGTGACTTTACCTCTTTCATATTTACGTGGATGGAGCTGGAACACATTCTCCTTAGCAAAGTATCTCAAGAATGGAAGAAGAAGTATCCAATGTATACAGCCCTACTATGAAACAAATTTATAGCTTTCATGTGAAGGCTACAACCCAATTATAGCCCAAGAAGACAGGAAAAGGGGAAAGGGAGGGAAGGGGAGGGGGAGGGTGGTGGAGAGAGGGTAAAGGGTGGGATCACACTTGAGGTGCATCTTGGAAGGGTCAGGTGAATCCTACTAAATGCAGAACACAAATGTTTTCACACAATAAATGAGAAAATCCCATGAAGGTTATGTTGAACAGTTGGATGAAAATATTTCAGATTGTATATGAAGCCCGCACACTGTGCCTCATGATTGCACCAATGTACAGCTATGATTTAATAAGAAATAAAAATTTAAAAAACAAACCAACAAACATGACTTTTGAGAAATAGTCAACTTTCATTGTATTCTGTGGCAGATGTGTTTCGTCTCTTCATCCTCTGACAACTCCATGACACGGACACTGGAACGATCCCCATCTTGAAGAAGAGGGTATCAAGGCAGAGGACTCAAGGGACGTGCTCTGCGTCACACACCAAGCAAGCACTGGAGCTGGGGTTCAGATTCCAGCAGTCTGTTCAAAGCCCTCACTCATCCTTCAACCAGGAGTTCTTGTGCACCTACCACACTCCACACGCACAATGCTTCCATTTCACTTGAGAGAGAAAGACAACACGATAAACAAGCAAAATATACAAGATGAGACACAGACGACGCTGAAGCCCAAAGACAGACCTCGAACAGAGAAGAAGGAAGAGAGACTTGGAGTCTGCCGGTTCTTTATGCAGAGGGAACCTAAAAAGTAGATTTTTAAACAAGTAAAATCCATAGATTATATATGTCTGCAAATGTTAGATAATTTGAAGTGAATGACTTCTATTAAACTCATTTAACACCAAGCTTTAAAATAGTTGTTGTTTGAGCCATCATCCAATTTTATGTTTCTGTTACGTTTGATGCATTTTCCACTAATATTTAATATAAATAAAAACTGGCACTCACAGCGACAAGGAAGGGGAATCCGGAGACAGGACAGCAGCTTTCATTAATGATCAGTATAAGTATCCTGGTGAGAAGTACCAATCAGGTATACGTTTTGTAAAAAGTTGCTTTTGGAGCTTTATAGTATTATTTCTTCCATTTATTTTTATTCCTGTGTCTAATTGTTCATATCTAATTTATTTTGTCATGTAGTTCTGGGAGGTTAGGCCTTGGCAAAAACACTAAACAAATTAGCTTTGCAGTGAGACTTCAAAGTTCAACAATATCCACCAGTTGTACATACAAAGCTTTTGGCTCCAACACCCTCTATGGAGAGTGAGAGACTCTTGCAAGCTGACACTCGGCTTAGAGGATGTACACCTCAGTGTGACATCCAAGCGTGCTCTGCACAGCAGGTGCTCCACAAAGGACTTCTGAAGTTTCAATGACAGAGGCAGGGAGGAGACAAAGAGCAGAGCTGTAAAATGTTAAAGTCATTAAAATGGCAGTTGAGTGTCTCTCTGTGTGTTTGCACATAACACACAACAGACACAGACACATACACAAATACCTAAAACAAATACTGGTGCTAAGTTAATAACACTGCCATCAAAGAATCGAAGTTTCTCCATTCCTTGAGATAACAGAATGCTAAGTTCACCTTCAGAGGTGTGTTCAAAAGAACAGATTTACCAAACCAATGCACTATGGAATGTCCTGCACCTGACAATGTTGGTAGGTGTAGAATAATAGTACATTTCAACTAACTGTGTCCAAAATCGTTTTTATTTCAAGAAAAAATCTCAATCAGAGCTATGCACAATGGCTTAGGCCTATAGTCCTAGCACTTTTGGAGGACAAGGTAGGTGGAACGCTTAAGTTCGAGAGTTTGAGACCAGTGTGAGCTAGAATGATAGCCCGTCTCTACTAAAAATAGAAAAATTAGCAGGGTATTGTGGTGGGCACTTGTAGTCCCAGCTCCTCGGGAGGTTAAGGGAAGAGGATTGCTCACTTGAGCAATCACTCACTTGAGTTTTAGATTGCTGTGAGCTATGATGCCATGGCACTCTACCCAAGGAACACAGTGTGACTCTGTGTCAAGAAAGGGAGGGAGGACGCGAATCTCATTCTGAAGTAATGAACAGCAATTATTCTGGGCAGCGCCTGTGGCTCAGGGTGTAGGGTGCTGGCCCCATATACCGAGGGTGGTGGGTTCGAACCTGGCCCTAGCCAAACTGCAACAAAAAATAGCCGGGCATTGTGGTGGGCGCCTATAGTCCCAGGTAGTTGGGAGGCTAAGGCAAAAAAAATCGCCTAAGCCCAAGTGCTAGAGGTTGCTGTGAGCTGTGGTGCCACAGCACTCTACTAAGGGCAACAAAGTGAGACTCTGTCTCAAAAAAATAAATAAATAGATAAATAAGAAAAGCAATTATTCTTTGAAGTAGCTAAAGACTTACTCTTGCTATTTGGATTTAACTGGTATAAACAGGAAAAATAGAGAAAGAAGATGTACCTGTCCAGACAAATAACTTTGAAAAATAAATGTTTAAAAATTGAATAGAATTAGTGGAGATTAATATTACACAAGTGCAAACTGTATTCACCACAGAGGATACAACTTTCATTATTTTCCAGCACATTTGAACATTAAATACCTTTCTTTTTCTTGGACCACTGGAAAGCTCATTTAAGAGTCACTTCTTGAAATATAAAACAATATGAAATTACTACAGCAATAAATACGAGGTACATGGTATTCAAGCAACACATGCTTGAGAATTGGGAAGGGAGTTATACTTACAAAAAATTCGTAAAATGAATCATCTTATAAAAATACAACCAAAGTATCTTGTAACAGACATCACCCTCAACGCTAGGGCATTCCATTTATTTGAAAGCAACTAAACTACTATCAAAACAGGTTCACCTGTTCTTGAAAAGTATTCTTCAAGCAGGTAATTTAATTTAGAAAAGAAAGCTATATCTGGACTGTGTCCTTGCTTTAAACCACTTTTCTCTCTTTAAATTCAGGTTATGGCTTCTAAATGGGAAATAGTTGAAGAATAACATTCACCCATTTAAATAAAATTTAGTTATATGTTTATACACCTTTTGCCCCCCCTCCATCATATGTACTTTACATTGTTCATCTGATCTTGATCTAGCCTCCATCTTAGGGCAATAGAATGAGGTAATTCAGAAAAGAACATAATATAACGTGAGTGGTTGTAAAGCTCACGTGTCATGCTTCCCTGCGACACTGACAAGGATTAAGGAAAAATTCTTTCCTGACCCACTTAGGTGAAATCACTTGCCCTGAAATATGATAATTAATATAATTTGTGATTTTTAAACAGAGTTATTGTAGCTACAAGAGTAATTCCTGTTCCTACAACTTTGCTTTTTCAAACACATTATTTGCTGCAGTGATTTCCTGCGTCAACTGAATTCCAGGGGATTACGTGGTGGGTGGGTGGAGGGGAAAAGGTATTTCCTTTTATCAAAGTTAGCTATGTTGCTTTCTCATTCCCTCACGTTCCTGTGTAATAAAAGAAGAATCCAGGGTGGCCACTTGGAGTACCTGATTAACAACCTTCCTTGAAACTACTCATTAGGTGTGGAATTCATTCGCCTAAAAGAGAGGGAAAGAAACCCACGTCAACTCACAGAGCAGCGCCTCATAGAAACCCACTCCAGATTATATCTGCCTTCAGGGTATTCAGGGTCCACACATTCTGTCCCCCTCAAAAGGTCAGGAAAATTAACTGTCCAGGGTGCACAAATGCATTTCTGAAGGAGAATTACAGAAAATGATGGCCCCTGCTCTCAAGACGGTTACACAAAAGATGATAACACAAATACTCACATAGGAACCTTCATCAGCCAGCGCCACCTTCTTCTCTTGATTGGCTCATTTTATTTTTAACTTATTTCTTCACACTAACATCAGTAATGTGTGAGAGGCAGGTGATTGTGTTGGACATCACTTTCCCCAGACTGAGGGATTATCAAATACCGAGATAACCACTTAATAAAGCATAACCATCAAATTTCCATTCATCATTGTTTTAAGTCTAACCCTTCAAACAATTCACATTTAATAGCAAAGCCATGAAAAATGGAAGCAGGCTCTATTTATCTAGCAAAGAAACTGGCATTATTTTTTAAATTGTTAATAGGAGAGAGAAGGATGTCAAAATCGCTCATCCATAACTTCATCGTCTAATTCTTCATTTGTTGATAAATAATCCCACCATTATATTTCTTCCAAGTCCTATGAAGAGTTCCCTATATATTTTTGAAAAAGAGCTGGGACAAATCTCAGACGTATTTTGCTCTCCTCCCCTGCACTGTTGTTTTTGAACATCCCCTGAGCTACGTATTTGGAAGTTTATGTTAAATTTTGGCAATGTGAGGGTGAAAACACTGGACGTGGTCCCTCTCTGATCTCACCTAATGTATACTTTATGTGCAAAAAACAAACAAACAAACAAACAACTCTTATTCCCAAACAAATATCAAGTAACCTTCCTCCATCTGCTGGTAGTGTTCAGTAGAGCTAGGATTATCATTATAACCAGCATTCTTTTCACATCCCAATAAATTTCAATTACTATTAATGTCTTCCCCAGCTTAATTTCCATCCACCATTCAGGCAAAAGGTATTTATAAACCAACCAGTACTAGGCTAGATGCTGCAAGTGAAACAAAGATAAATGTAAGACAGGAGTTTTTGCAAAGTTTTATACGTCCTACAATTAGAGAATAAAATGTGACAACACACTCTATGAGACAGAAAACAATAATACTAGGTTTAATAATAATAACAAGCAGATGCATCCTAGAAGGGTACAGGCAAAACTTACTGAATGCAGAATACAAATGTCTTCATACAATAACTAAGAAAATGCCATGAAGGCTATGTTAAACAGCTTGATGAAAATATTTCAAATTGTATATGAAACCAGCACATTGTACCCCTTGATTGCACTAATGTACACAGCTAGGATTTAATAAAAAAAAAGAAGAAAAATAATAACAAACAGAAAACAAAATAAAGTACACATCCCTGATTACACGCGAAAAAATGTGCCCAGCCCGGTTCATTGAAGGATTACTCTGTACAACACTTCCATGAAGAATAATCTCTTAGGACCCTCATTTTACACCAGGAGATAGTGAATGACAGGGCAGGTAACTGAACAACACACAGACGCAGTCTGGATCCACAGTCTGTCCTCACAACCATCGCAAATGAATAGTCAGCAATGGTAACTGAAGCAGCTGAGAACGCTTTGATGGAGGAGGTGAGTCTCACAGAAGGATAAAATGTACTTCTGAAGAAAGAGGCAAGGAAGGGGTCCAGAAATGTGTTAAGAATTTCCAGCTAGCACCTGGAAAATATGCTGGGCTGGGATGGCGCACCTACGTTGTGACATCATGACAAAGTTGAAGAGGTAACGTAGAACAAGATTTCCGTGGGTCTTCAAAGCCGCTTGGAAGGGTTAGGTACAAGTGGGAGGTGAATTTTAACTGAACTAATGACCGCCAAGTACAAAACAGAATATTTCTAGGTATTTTATCTATATCCGCAATGCATGAAATGGTTCAATAGAATAACTCTCAAATATCTTTTTGGCAGCATTGTTGTATAATATGTAGAACAATTATTCCTTTACTTTAAGAGGCAAACCTGGAGTCTACATCTAAAATAAAAACTAAAATCTTTCTTCTTAGTTTTACACAAATTCCAAATAGCCAGTAGCATGAAATTTATATTTACTTTCTCAATATAAAACTCAGCATTGTCTTAGCATAAAAGCAACACATGTATTGATGTTAAATAAAATTTCCTATGATTTTCCTAAATATTCATTCTTCATCTTTGTGAAGGAGTATGAGCAGTTCCCATTCTCTGCCCCCTCCCACACACGTATCACCTGGTCAGCTTGGAGTGTCAGCAGGTATGACAAATGATGTCACACACCTATGGTGCATTTCACAAGGGTACATGTGAAATCTACTAAGTGTAGAATATAAATGTCTTAACACAATAACCAAGAAAATGAGGTGAAGGCTATGTTAACCAGTTTGATGAAAGCATTTAAAATTGTATCTAAAACCAGCACATTGTACCCCATAATTCCATTAATGTACGCAGCTATGATTTAATAAAGAAAATAAATAAAATAAAATACACTCACTATCCTGTGCATTAAAAAGCCAAGTTTTGTTCCACCTTGCTTTCTCTTTTTCAGCTTTAAATTTCTAGACATTCTGTGTCTTTGGAATACCTCAACTAAAAGGTAGATGCTATTGTAAAGGAGATAAGATTTAAAGAAATACTCCTCCCCAAAAAAGAAATATTCCTGTTTGTGGGTTTCTGTGACAAGAGGCTGGGTAGAGACGCAGCTTTGGGAAGGAAAAGATCAATGTGGGTTAAAAAAAAAATAAGAGAAGTTTTGCAGAAAAGCTGTAACTTGATAGAGGTAAGGAGCCCATATAACATCAGACAAAGGGCCTACATGAGGTTGAGCAGCACTCTGTGAGTGAGAATACAAATCTCAATTCAAAGCAGGGCTTTCTATTAAGTGATTTTAATAACATTCAATATTCCTTGCACTCTCCTACCATGAATAATGCAGAAAGTGGGTTTTATCCTGAAGTATTTGAATTCAAACTTAAAACAAAAACGGGGAAAAGCGGTTTTTGTTTCACTATAAATAAAAACAGTATACTTCGATAGAAAAACTACATTGGAATGGCATATTTGTTTCGGGAAAAATAGTAAAAGATTTCACTTTAACAGCAGGTAACTTGGGAACTATATTTAAGTGTTTTATGCTTGGATAAAAGTTTCCTAACCAGAAATAAATGAAAGAAGATATAAATTCTATATTTTTTCTTAGAAAAATATCTGACAGTACATATTTTCCAAATATTATTAGTTTGCCTGAAGGTCACAGTAACTTTCTTATAAAGAACAAGAGTCAATCAAAGAATTTGACAAAATATAATCTTTAAGTAATTAAAAAAGTGAATTAGAATTTTCAGATACAGAAAATACTATCTAAACAGAATCCTGCCTATTGTCTATTCTACACCTATCACCTATCTCATCATGATAATTACCACCTCCAAATTAAATAACAACTAAAGTAACATATTAATTATTTGCCTTTTTAACCATAGAGTTCGCTTGCCCAGGAATACCTACTTTAAGCCTGATTCATGAAACAATGTAACTACAGTGTTGGTTCAAAAGAGACAAAATGTTTATAATTGCTAATTTATGCACATAAAACTTACTGAGAGGAAGCAATTAGTAATTACAAATGTTTTGCAGTAGAAATTTAAAAATGCAATTTAAATACTATTTACATACAAGCATTTACACCCAAGTATTCAATTAAGATGTATTTTTAATATATTAGTTTAGAAAACTTTTAAGTAAGTAGACCAGATTTAAAATGTAATCTAAATTAATATTTTAGGGAAAAAGGGTCAAGGTTAAATTGTTTGTCTTCCTTAAAAAGTTTATAATGTCTTTTGTGTCTCTACTTACAAAAAGAAATCTCAATGAAACTTGGATATTAAAACTCCCAGGAAACCAACAATAAAAGCTGCTAAGAATTTCACAAGCTTTTTTTTTTTTTTTTATTCTTAGGTGTTAATTAAATGATCATTTAACACTGAAACGTAAACACAACATTTTCATCTCCTGACAGCACAGCCTATTATAAATCCCGGGGTAATAAAAGTCTTGGTGTTAATGCTCTGAACTGAGTTCCCACAACACTCTACGATGCCTTGTCCTGCCTAAGGTTAAGCATGTAGACACAAACAAAGCTGCACCTCCTCGACTTCCAGTCCAATTTTCCCATCGCCCAGTGACCTAGGTAACACTTTGAGCAATAAAGAATAAATTTAATTTCTCCAGCATTTTGTGAGGATTAGGAACGATTGTTGGCTTGCAATGACTTTTTATCCTTGGATTCTTTTTCCTCCAGAGCATTTCTCCGGTCCTAAAAGAGAATTCTGATGGTTTAAGACATAGAACAAACAGAACTTTAAATTAGGCTTTTTTCAATCAATTGGAACTGTTGGAGGGGAAGCAATCAACCCTTCTCTGAGCTGTTCTCAGCTATTCACATACTCTGAGCTTTAATCTTTCACTAGTAGAAGAAACCTACCATGATGGGGCAAAGCTATTTTTTCCCATTCTGTTTCCTAACTTATTTACTTCTCCTTTAAGCTTTTTTTTTTTTTTAACACTTAAATCAAGTTGCCATACTTAGCTGGCTCGTTTGCGGAATGTTTTAAAAGACACAGATGTTCCCTTAAAAACATTTCACACTGCTATGTTGTACCCAAGATCATGGGTGTTGTCGTGGCCAGCTCATTTATTTTCCATTTGTTCCTTCTCTAAGATTTAGTTTCTTTTTAAATTTCTGTTCAAAGGGTTTTCATATAATAATTTTTCAAATATTTTACGGTTAATCCTCTGTAGAGAAATCAGTGATAGTAATTAACTTTACGGGGTTAAGGGTAGTAAGTAATGAAGGGACACAGGCCACATTTACCTACCTATGATGCTCGGTACTTAGGAGAAATACTAGAGTTATGACAAAAACCAAACAAAAACAAAAACGACTTCTGTTTCAAACCTACTTCATCATGTCATGTTGTTTAAAGTGTTAAAAGATTTGCTTTTTGGACTGGATTTTGACATAATATGTGGCAGAAAAATGCACTTAAAATCACATATACAGCGTGTACAAAGATGATAATGTTCCACAGATCAAAACATATTTACATATTACAAGCTAATGGATTATCTTTATCATTTTAGAAATTAAACTTTTCATTAGTACTAAATGTTCTTTAACAACGTATGCAAATCTGAACAATTTTCAGAATAGTTTTCTTTTACTTTAAGGATTTAACTCAGCATTTTCTAACTAATTTGTATTTTTCTATCATTTTTCATTCAGGGAAAACATCTTCAATACAGAAGTTTAAATATGTGGCCTACCATAAGTAGTTTTTGAGTCACAGTCTGTTTTTTTTTTTAAACCCCTAATTCATTTTACATATGAATTTTATATAGGAATCATCAACTAAGTGTATGAAGTTTTTTTTTTTTATGAAAATTCTGGTCAAAGTGTACCATTTGCTTAAGTAGAAAGAAATATAATGGTGCAAGTGCACATTTTATGTCAATTTGTAGCAATTAAAAAATGAATGTGACCATGCAAATTTATATGTTATTACACTGAGGATAAATGCTACTGAGTGAGGTCACAAAACCTGAAATTGTGCTGACTCAGGACAAGTTGGAAAGACCCCAGACAGAATGACTATTATTTTCCTTTGATTTGCAATAAGAGGATAATAAAAATACAAATATGATTCTCGCATACTTTAAAACTGATCATGTTCTTTCGAATACAGAACTTAAATTATGGCTGCCATATCCCCAGACTATAAATAGTATTATCATTCCTACTTTATAGGTAAGAAAACCTGCCTCTAGGGTATCCACTAACTTCCAGAGATAACATAACTGCAAATACCTGAAGAGATATTTAAATACTTGCATTTTTAGCCAACGTCCTTCATGATAAAAGTGAAATTACTTTCAGTGTCTTAAAATATCATGTAAATATGTAAATACATTAAAATCACTAAAATATTACTAAAACCCTATAAACACTTATTTGTAGAAATGATATTTATGTAAACTTCAATCTCCAAATTAAAACCTTGAGACTGCAGTGATAATTTCATGAGTTTTACAATTAAATTTTGCAATATTGCCTGATATTGTATATGTAAGATATCTTAACATGTAAACCATATACTTGGTTCTGAAATTCATGTTTCAGAAAATAAGATTCCTCTTAATGACTATTCTAGGCTTTAAGTTGCCTATTACAGGTGAAATGTTAGCAATGGTCAAAATCCCCAAATACGACATATTTTTTGGGCCCACATACTCTGTTTCTCCCCAGCATCCATCAAAGTATTCACCAAATCTAAATTGTCATGCCAAGAGTACATTTTGGTGGGGATAGTAACATTTACATTTTGGAAAGCAGTCATTTAAATAAGTTCATCTGAGTAAGGACCTTCTTGAACCTCATTTTCCTGGGCTATGAAAGATGCCATGGAATTCACACGCAGACAATCCACTCTGAGGGTTGGCAACAACAGAAACCTTCCAATTTGGGGCTTTTTCTAGCAACAAGTCTTCCACTAGTAATCCCTTTGAAGTAAAAACTATATACACTAGGCCTGGCAAATACAAATGAAGATTGTATTTGGCAAAAATCTCAAATACAATTTTAATCTTTACTGGATTTAGAACCTTTAAATCACAGGATTACACGTTGATTTTTTTAAAAAAGGAAACCAAAAAGCAGGTCCTTCTGCATGCTTTGCGCTTTCTTCCTTATGGCACTGGTGATGGTTACCTAAAAGTGCACCCGGACACCAGCATTTCATGTCTTCCCTCCATCCACTTGAAAACAAACAATTGGCTATATAATGCTAATCTTTTAAAATTAAATACTCCTTGCATATCTCCACTTCTTACATGGCAGAAACAGAGTCCTTGAGCCCAATAATAATAAATAATCAATAAATTATTCAAGTAATAAAAAGCAGAAAGTTAACACTTTCTAAGTTTCATCACTTTTAGTGGTTCTTTGTTTCCAAGATGAAAAGTCAGCCTCTTCCCCGTAGCAAAGTATCAGCACACGACACATCATTTCCTTACACGTAATCCTAACACAGACAGGCCACCTTCTGAGGAACTTTCATCCTCAGCACATGAAGTTCTTTGGCAATCTCAGCAGCAGAAATCAGCGGTAGCTATCATGGCAGCTCCCTAGATGAGTAATGATGTCGATCTGGCTGGACAACGGTAACCGTAGCAACAGTAACCTGCAATTCCTGCACAACCGCTGGCGGATTTATTGTGGCAGGGGCAAAGAGGCCAAGAGTAAAATGAAGCAGCAGACTATAGCACCTGACACCTCGAGTAGCTCACACTTTAATCAGAGTTGGCAGAAATTAAGTCAAGAGGAATTTTTACACGGGCTCCACTGTTGTATTCTGCTTTTATGCTAGACTACAAGAATCCTACGAGACTAAACTGACATCCAAAAACTAGAGCGTTACTTTTATGCAAGTGTAGTGCTATATTAAATGAAGGGATATTTTCAAACATAAAAGTGAAATATGAAAGTGATGGTGAAAAAAGCTATCATTTTGATTGTGCCGTGTCTATTGAAACTCCTCAATGATTAGAAAACCTAAGGGGGCCAAACATTTCATTAGGCAAGTTTTCCTTTAAATTTAATTTGCTTCTCCATTATTCATAACGCCTTCCCAGAGTTACTATTTGGTCATTCCAGTTACAAACCCTGAACCCAATGGAGACTTAATTCAATACATCAAACACTTTACTGAGAGGTTCTAAAGGTCAAGCCTTGTACTAGACCCTGGGGATATTAAAAAAATATTTCCATAAAATGTCTGTAATCAATATTTGTATGCATAATCACAAAAATACAACTAAGGTAATAATCGTTGGCAAGAATAAAGATGGTTCTTTAAGGGGTGGTGAAATAATGAATAATTTTTACTTTCTCTTTTAGATTTTTCTGAATTTCCTAAACTTTTCTACAGTGAGCATGTGTTATAAATATTTTTTAAAAATATGAAAAAAAGAACTAAGGCTCCTTCTTGGAGAGGGGAAGAAGGGAAAATAAAGATAGGTTAGTTATATATTTGTTGCGCATAGCAAATCAATTCATTACCTTAATAACAATTAAGCTTTTCTCTTTAAAAAGTTCCAATTATGATAGTTATCAAAAAATATTTTGAGAATCTGAGCTCCTATCTAACAGCAAATGAATTATGACCTGCCTATCAAATCATGCACTCAAAATCTATTTGTTTCAGGTAAGTATTCAGTAAGTCATACAGAATGTCCTTGGCTTTAAAAAATTCCATTTATAGTGTTAGATAATGTAGTTTCTCCAAAACTCACTGGGGAATAATAAATACCACTGTGAACCAAAAAAAAAAAAAAAAAAATACTCAAGGAAGGAAAAATAAAAAAATGAGTCACTGAGACATATGCATTTATATTTGTTTGTTTAGTTTTGGTTCAATAGATACAAGTGAAAAATGAATTTTTACATAGTGCTTTAGGTTCTTAAGCTTATGTTAGAAGTTAAGTAAATATAATAATACTCAAAGAAATAAACTGGAAACCACAATAAAATATTTGTAACCAAATGCCTAACCGCAGAACTACCAATGTCATTCCTCTCTAATGAGCTCAGATTAGTAGTTGCGAACTCAAATCAGAAAGTGCGAATCACTCACTCCTAAGCCACCTGTAATGATACATTTATCAGGAGGATGTGCGTATGCTACTCATAAATTTCAGTCAATCACAATCGGTTGTTTCAAAACTCACTGCAACCTCTTTTTCCGTTAACCAGCTCCAGATTTCTCTAAAAATAATTTTCTCCACTCTTAGGCTGATAAGAGGAGGAGCAAAGGGGAGGATAAAGTCTCTTCATATGTTAAGAAAACTATATGCTCTCTTTTTAAACTCACAACCTATCCTTCCTTACTTTTCTCTCCCTTTACTTACACTTCCCATCTGTCAACAAGTGCTTGTAATTTTATTACACTGTCCTGTAGTTTATGCAGAGTTGGTATTATTTTACGGAGTTCTGTTAATGGACTGGATAAATGGTAATGGTATTTAAACTAGTCTCCTGCTCCAACAAACACAGCTGCAACTGTACTACTATTTCTGAGCAAACATCTTGACCTGAACATGTAGTGCTCTCTCAACCCATCCAGAGAGAAATTGGAGCAGACAGCAAAGGAAAAGCATATTTGGCCGCTAGCAGCAACCGACCGTGTCGAATCATAATTCATATTCAGGATACCCTCTTTTTCTTTTATATTGCATTTAGAGTTTGCAAAAAGCATGTAGGCCTCTTCCCCTGGCATCTTATTTTCAGCTCTGGGTCAAAAGATGATTTATTTATTACACAAGCTCAAAGACAATCAACCTATTGTCTGGTATATCAGATTAGCTTTAAGCAAATCAATGCTAAAAATGAAACATCAGTGTATAAACTATACAGTTTATTAAACTGGTCAAAGTTTTTGGTGATTAAAAAAAAATCCTTCTTATTGGTTATTAGGGAAAAATAGTATTAAGGATGGGCAAAAGATAGAATAAGGAAAGAAATACATTTAGATATTGGCATCCTGTAACAAGTTACAGAGAGAAAATAAATTTTAAATTGATTTTGTTCGTTCTAGATATTTGTCCTTCTTATATTGTAAGTGCAACCATGGTTCACATCCTAAGTATATGCAACAACCAGTCAAATATTTAACTTGTCCCAACATTTTTTCCTCTTATTTGTCAAAACTTCTGCATCCGTTTTTTTCCTGTCATGTGTACTTTCGAAAAAAAATTTCCTTTTTAAATGCACAGTTTGCAAGATACTTTTGCATGTAGGTTTGTGCAGATGTTTCCCTCTGCTAGAACACCTGTTTCAGGTGTGCTACTGGGCACTTCTATCATACAAAGGTAATCTCAACCTGCACCCACCAACTTCACAAGCTTTTGATCCTCTGTTAATTTTTAATAGTGGTTGTTAAATTTAATTAGTAATTCCTATCATAAAACAGTTCTCACATGCGGTTTCTAACTTATCACTCAAGAGAAGTATCATTGTTTACCCTTCATCTAAGTCTAATTCAGGGGAGGCCGGAGTTCCTCAACTCAAAAGAAGATTCCTGCTTTAAGGATGCAGATAAAATTACACCTTTAGCTTCCTATGTGCATCCAATACCTATATCAGGTCACATTCCCAAGTAAAGAGGAGCATTTCTTCCAACATTAAGCATCAAATCATCAAAGCATAATTTCAGGTATATCCAAGTATATCAAAACATTTGCATTCCTCTTGCAACTAATTCCACCTAACAAATACAACTTTAACTTCTATTATTCCCCAGGGTAAGTCTTTTGAGCGAAACAGGAACCTAAATATACAGAACACATTTTCTAACGACCCCTTTCCCCATGTATTAACATGCCTTTATTTAGTTAGGAAACATTGGCTTATAGTTTGTTTGTTTGTTTTTCCAGAATATTATGGGGGTGCAAACGTTTTGGTTATGGGTTCTGTTTCTTTAATTCCCTTTTTAAAGATTTCAAGTCTTTTTCTTTTGTATAGCAGCTGCATTAAGTTACAAAAGCAAAAGAAAACATAATAGAAAATCTCTTGCTTCACTACATGGTACTGTCAAAGACGGGAGCACGTTGAACAGAGTGTAATTTGCAGATGGGGGATTCTGCACTGGATTACACCTCCCGAAAACTCCTGGGAAGTTGATCCACCTGCCTCCAAACTAAACATCAAACGGTTTTGTTTCTCAGCGATAGTGTCTCCTTGACTTCATCATTTTAATTCCAAATAACAGACATTCTGTTTAAATTATATTTTTATATAGCACATAGATAATGGACTTTCCTTGACCGCTATGTATTGTTTTAATATGCACACGACCAGGGAAGCAGAAGTTAGCAGTATATTGGCTGAAAGTTAGTTCTTTAAAAATCTTCTCAATCACCAATAATTAAAGCAGAGAGTGCAATATTATCGAAATTAGCTCTGTGCTCCTTCCTGGAAACGAAACACAGATACTGAAGTATCATTTCAGCAAATGATACACAGACATATAATCTTCACAGCAATCTACATCTTGTTCCCTTGGTAGAAAGAGTTCCTAATTTTATTTTATTTTATTTTTTTGCTAAAAAGATGGTTCCAAGGTATCCTTATTTGATTTTTTTAAAAATCTACTGAAATTGAGGTATGTAAGCAGCAGGGAAGAATAAAGAAGGGAAGAAAAAAGAAGAGAAGAAAGCCTGCCAGGTGACTGGAACAGAGTCAGTCAAGTCAGATTCTTAGAGAAATGGTGCCACAGATGGAGAAGTTCTTTCTGCGCTGAGCGAAGTTAGTAGGAGGACCTAACACAGCTCCTCATTACAAGGGCAAGGGTGTAGGAACTGATAACAGCCCTAAATCCTTGACTACAAAGTCAAGTTTGGAGAAATGCAATACGCCCATGCTGTCTGCAAACACTACCACATGTGACTTCCCCAACATCCAGGTGGGGGCCACTCGGAGCCGTGCACTCTTTTTCCCGGCAGTTCTTTTGCAACATTCATACACATCACTAATCATAGCTATTCATTTTCCCAACACTTCGTAGTTCATCTCTCATCTGCACAAAATCATTCATATGGCTGAAAATCTCATTTTAAAAGTTTTCTAAAATGTGTTTTCACTATTACACATTAGCTCAGCAAACAAGCATCCCAGGGAGGAAAAACTGATTCTCCTTAATAGTCACGTTATGAGCCTTTAAAGAACTTCCTTTCACAGTCTATGACGTAGTTGATATGAAAACCTTGCCTTCACATTGCACAGTTTGGGATTCTGGCTTTAAAAGAAACATTTAAGAGGAACTTTACAGCCCTCTTTAAATGCCTTATAATAATATTTTCAGACTAATAAACACTATAACTTGACTACAAGAACAATACCAAAAAAAGCTGACATTAAAAACCTCAACTTTACAAGAAAACCTGCCAACATCCTCTTAAGAGGAAGCACGGTAGCAATTTTTCACTTCAGAATGCAATCATTGAAAGTTTCCATACAAAATTAGGTAAACCTCACCATCATTTCACGGCCAGAAGAAAAGAATAATGCAATTTCTATAACACACGCAATAAGCCACAAAATACTAACCAAAGGAAACACGTAGAATGACTGGAAATCTAATCATAAATCTCTTAAGAAAAAACAAAACAGGCAAACTTTTAATCCATTAATCTATGAGTGAATAGATTCCAGGAAAGCACAAGGAAACAGATCCAAAACGCATTTAATAAAACTCAAGGTACTACCCAAAGCAACAATAACTATCTGTGTCTACTTACAGCCTGTATAACTTCGAAGTCCCAAGAAACAGCAACTCAGGAAACAGCTGAAGGTGGTTTCTGTTTAAACGCCTTTTGAGAAAACAAAAACAAAGCTTATGTTACACAGAAAATACCCAACAAGGAGCCTGTGATTTGGTAGTGTCATGCCTCATCCTGTATTTCAAGATAGAATGAAATGACATTCAAGAATGAATTGAAGCACTGCAAATCAAAAATGGTTACATCTTTTGTTACATGAGTCTTTAAAGCAATTTTCCATTATGCTTACCTACTACTGGGGCCTAAACTCTGAACTCAAATCCTGTGCCAACATCAGTCAACCAGAATACATACAAGCAATAAAGTCGTGACTCAGACTTTAGAGCCTCAGTTAGCTGACTTCAATATACAGCAGAAACATCACAGCAAATTAACTTAAAATAATTCAAATACGGTCCCATATCACCTAAATCTTCAGCCATAGCATCGTGGGCAGATGGAAATTTTAATTTTATTAGTTTTTCATTTCAT
The DNA here is from genome assembly GCA_963574655.1 of Perodicticus potto. Classification (NCBI taxonomy): domain Eukaryota; kingdom Metazoa; phylum Chordata; class Mammalia; order Primates; family Lorisidae; genus Perodicticus; species Perodicticus potto. The sequence goes on from CAUYRH010123856.1 coordinate 16,911, forward strand.
TGGGATAAAAAAAAAATAGTATGAGGAACTGTGGGCATCATTTGTCTCTGTAGGCAAAATCAGAAGAAAACCAACCCAAAGTTCAAAACTCAACCCACAGTGCCCAAACCTTAACTGAATTTAAGGCCCAGAGCTATCACTAATAATGGCATCAGAAGTGGTTAAGTAATGTTTTAAAATGTTTAACTGACATGGGAATGTTTTAGAAAAGAATCTGGTCACGACTCTAACTCAACTTCAGTCTTGATGTTATGCATCTAAGTTCTTTTGAGATAAGCACACCTACTAACGAAAAAGGGGGCAGATCCCATCTCTGATGCACTAACACCCCAGTCCCATCTGTTTGAAAATGTATAACTTAACATTAAATTAAAAATAATTTTTATCTCTCTGCTTTTCTCAAATCTAAATAAAATGATAAAAATCTGATATTAAATGCATGAGAATGATTTAAAAGCTGCTTCACTCCAGAGAAAAGTACTTCCAGAAACTAATGTCACACTGAAGAAACCAGAGGTATTTTTTTAAGTCTTAAGGGTAAACTGTAAAGGGACAGGAAAAGAGGACATACCAGTTCCAACATATTGAAAGAACCATCTGATAGAAGCAGAATTATACTTACTTAGTCCCCAGAGGGTAGAAATGGGACACGTGATTGTAATAACTGCTAAAAAGTAGATTATAGGGAAATTAGGTTATGGGAAAAAACTTCAAAGAATTTGAGAAATTAAGAAATGAAAACTCTCAACCCCTTGTCCCAAACATATTCAAATAGAGGCTACACGTGCTTTTTGTTTTTGTTGTTGTTCGTATGTTTTTCCTGCAGAGGATGGAATTAAAGGAAATTCTCTATTAGATGAGAAGTGGCACCAGGTGAACCTCAAAACTTCTTGCAATTCTAAAATACCATGAGGCAACGATGGGAACTGTAACTTTTGTTATGTGAACGCCTATTACTAAGAAGCTGATCATCCAAAAATAAAATAAAAAGTCTACAGAAACATTCTCAGCACTTATAAAATGCATGCTAATGAAAAGGTGTGCAAGACAAGTGGGGACAAATGGTGAAATCAGTGGTGAAAGGGCAGATTTGCTTCCCACTTGCACTATTTTTATGGCGAAAGCACAAAACAAGGTGAAAATTAAAGTGAATCCAAAGCTTTTATTCATTTGTTCTGTGTTGGGCATGATTCCGAGGAGAACTTCCAAAGTCTACCATTACACAATTTCAATAAATTACAGCTTAAATATCAGTGTTATATTTGTCCCTAAAAAAAGTAGATGACCAATATTTGCTACAGTGGTTATGAGAACGCTTTCCAGAAAAGCAACCGCTCCTGCAAGGACCCCCACTACCCAAAGAGCCAATCACAGTTCCTGAAATGGGAGAGATGGGCTTTTTAAGGTGATTAAATCCACCAGATTGACAAATCTTTCTGTTAGTCTCCCATCAGAATAAGCATGTTCCTCAAGGCCCTAGTCCTTGCAGAGACGGCTCCCATGCAGACTTCTTTCTCTCTTCTGCAAATGGTACTTTCTTACATCCTCGAGGAAACTTCCCTGGATGCTCCTACTTAAAATTAATGCTCAGGCTGTGTTCCCCAAGAGTCCCTTATGCTGTATAATATTTGTTCATGCTCTGGTCTCTTTCCCACTAGGCTGTGAGCTCTCTGAGGATAATGACTAAATCTCTTCCTCTTTTCTTGGTACTTGCTAGGTTTTGAACCATATCAAAAGGCACAGGGAGAAGTCTGTGCTCATGCAACACTTCCTAACCTTCCTCGTCACTTAGTAGGTTCTTAGGAAATGCTGCATGAAAACGCTGTTCTCTTTGCACTCTGATGCAGTTTGGCAAAGCTCTACCATATGCATTCTACATCAGGCCACTGGTTCTCTGGCAGACTCCCTGGGGGACCTGCACAGGTTCCATGTCCCTTGGCAGCCGACCAAAGCTCCACAGAACCTGCTGTCTCTCACATGCCCGATAGCAGTGTCCTCTTTCCCTTCCACCAGCTTATTTGCCTACTTCCCCTCACACCACACATTCCCGAAATCACCTAGAATTTGGAAAGAATAAATGTATTTAAACAAATAAAGATGTAAGTGTGACTTGACAGCTGCTACCAGCTTTCTTGTGAAAGGGTCTCCATCAGTATAATTTTGTATGTGGTAAGAAAGTCATTTCATGCTAACAGTGTCATTTTCTTAATTATTATTGTCATTTTCTTATTCCCAGTGGCTCTTAATTCACTCCCCAAGTAACAGCTAGCACATATTAAGCTTACAATGTGATGGTTTACAAGTTCTCCGGTTCACCGTTTCACAACATCTCTGTGGATAAGTACAATTGTTTCTGCTGCTCTGGAGAGCGGCACGGACCTCAAAGACAGAAACCTGGGACTCAGGTGGTGTGACAAGCGCATACCCTCTGAATCACTCCTCTGAAAATAAATAACACTCTAAAATTCCTAAGCAATAATTCAAAATAATATCGAGCTGAAACTCTCCTCATCTATTTTTCCTAAAGAACAACATAGTTTCTTTTTTTGTTTTTTGACGTTTTTGGCTGGGGCCGGGTTTGAACCCACCACCTCCGGCATCTGGGGCCGGCGCCCTACTCCTTTGAGCCACAGGCACCACCCAAAACATAGTTTTATATAGTCCATTTTTTCTTTCTTTCTTTTTTTTTTTTTAAGACAGAGTCAAGCTGTTGCCCTGGATAAAGTACCATCGTGTCATAGATCACAGCAATCTCCACCTCTTGGGCTCAAGTGATCCTCTTGCCTCAGTTTTTCTATTTTTAGTAGAGATGGGGTCTTGCTTTAGTTCAGGCTGGTCTCAAACTCGTGAGCTCAAGTGATCCTCCCACCTCGGCCTCCCAAAGTGCTAGGATTACAGGTGTGAGCCACCATGCCCAGCCCTAAAGTCCATTTCTTAAATATCACTAATCGCCTGAGTTTTATTTCTTTTAAAAAGCTAGCCATTGTGTTCAATTTACTATTTTAAATGCTCATTTTATCTATTTAAAATACCTAAAGCTGAGAGAAAATTGAAAATACGTATAAAACATTTTCCCTGAATGCAAGTAGTTTATCATTATTTCATGAAAACTATTACGAGTGATCTTTAATATATCTAAACTAACCATGACACATTTCTGTGTTAAGCATAAATCAAGGTAATATCACACACAAAAAGGGCAGATAACAGTAACAGATCTGATAATACATGAAGGAAAAAAACAGTATAAATTTCTCCTTTTTTTGCTTTAAAAGAATTTCGAGGAACTCTTGGCTCTTGTTCTTTCATTCTGTCTTCCATCAGTACTAAGATTAAATGATCATACAAACATTAAAATAAAAAGTGTAACTTCCAAAATATTTACAAGGGAGATTCTTGCACAATAACCCGAAATTAAATCCTAGAAACTAAAAGAGATTTTTTTTTAAAAAAATCAGAATTTCTCTACAGACTATTAGACAAAACAATTATGCAAAAGAATTACTGAATAGAACTGGAGAAAAAGTAGCCTGGTTTCTAATGCCCCAGAAAATCTCTCAGTGGTTTGAAGAGACAATGGCACAGTAAGAACTCTCACTGAGTTGAAGTTAAAAATATGATGGTCCCAGGACAGGTGAACAGCATGCTGTGACTTAAAAGACACTGCGTAGTATTTATGGAAGCCAAAAAGAATTAGCACCATTAAACAGACCAGGTGAGCCAATTAATTAACCACTGTTCAGAGGAGGGACAACTACTTGTGCTGAAAGAGAAAAGAGGTATAGTGACATCCATCTTTTGTGTTATCCCTCCTAGATGGACTTTGCCTACAAGATCATAGGACCGTTGGCAAATACTCTAGATTGTAGTTCACCGTTTCAGAAAGGGGTTTGATGTATCTCTCTGAGATATTCTTTCTCAAGGCAAAGATGAGAAGGGATCCCAACGACCTTCTGTTCTGTGCCACCAGCGATTCTCAGGGTGACTTTCAGAGGGGTTAATGATATTTCTGTGTTGTACAAAAGGGCCACTGCTTCTGAAATGTTGGTTCTTAACCTCAATGTGAAGGGCGTTATTGACAACGATTGTCTTAAATTATTATCTGCCAGCTGCCCCTGTGACTCTTGTCCTTTGGTAGAGGTTATAGGGTCTTAATTCTTGCAACTTTCACCTCAATCCAATTAACATTCACCGCCTTGCGTCTAATGCAGAACAAGATGTAAACAATTTTACCAAAGTTAGCAAACATTTTACACTTCACATTTATACGTCTTCATAAATATAAGGTATGGTTAGCTGCTGGAATAAGAGTTCAATAAAATGTTCCCCTAAAAAGTTTTTGCTCATGCAAAAACCATCAAGAGCAGAACTAATTCCCTCCCTCTTTTGGCTCTACTCAGGTCAATTTCCAATTTCTCTTTTTAAAATGACTTTATTCCAACATTTTCAAAGCAAATATTTTAACACCTATCTTACATTACATAAATTAAATAAAGTTTATATTTATAGCAGCCATACCAATGGTCATTTCATCCTTTGTTATGATATGGAGGTCAACAATTACTAATAAAAATGTTGGCTCTTCATTTGTCCCCTTATTTTTGGATATTTCTCTGCAGATTCAGACGGATTATGAAAAACACCCTAAAACAAACCTTTGATCCTATGCCATAAGACAAAGAAAATAAGAATGAAAGGACAGCAAATATGAGTGCCAAAAAGTCAAATTTACTATATGCAAACTTTGCAAGAGTTCTCAACCTTTCTAATGCTGCAATGCATTTTCTTTGTTAAAAAGGGGTCGCAACTCACAGGTTGAGAACCGCTGCTTTAGCGGCTCATAAACTTCCTAAACTCAGTTTTTGAAAAATAAATGAGGTGTGTTGCAATGCACAGTAGTAGTTTTTTAAGTGCTATAAGGGGAGCATTTCATGAAACTGTGTACGTTATCTCAACATCACCACTGTGAGATGTAATAATAATTATCCTTGTTTCCAAGATGAAGAAACTGAGGTTTGGAAAGATCAAATGTGATGACAATCTCTCAGCAGAATTGAAACCAAAGGATTGCTGATGTCACTTTTACCTAATGTTTCTGACTTCTAAATGGGGGAGGAGAGGAGATTGCATCTCTTTAGAAAGCAAAATACACTCAGCGAGACTTTGCTTGGTATTCCATGGGGCACCCAGCGCCAGCACAGGAAGTTACAAGGTGCCTAAGAACAGGGGTATCTAGAAAACCTACAGCCCCTGCGTTATTGGCAGAACCTAAAACAGTAGCAGGAAGCCAGTGTTCCCTGAAACGTCTTTCTGTCCATCCAGAGACGGACGCTGTAAAGACAGCCACCAAATATTTTCTTTCACTGTTACTATAAAGAAATACTCTAATTTTGATAATACCAAGAATGCCCTATCGTGACCAGGTTTTTATGCTGAAAGCATTTTCACCGATACTCCTCTAGTGCAGCAGACAAAATCTGCTTTTAAAGAAGATAATTGCGATCTATGTGAAGCCTATTCAGAAAAGTCTCTCATTCTATGGAAAGTTGTGAAATTCAGTCTAGAGGTCATAATTCAAGCAGAAAGGTACCCCGAAGGCATGAAAGACGGAATTAAATGTAAAATGTTTGACATTCACTGCTTCCACAAATACATTGTAACAGTGCAAACTAAACCACTCATTTCAGGGAAGGTATAAAGGACACAGCACCCAGCAAACACTGTCACAAAGGATGAGCCCAAAACAGATGTGGGAAAAATAAACAGCCTTGCTGCTTCAGAATTTATAAATGGTCCACAGAGAGCCAAGGGGCCTTCTCACCACTGTTCAACTTCAAGGCCATAAAATACGTTGCCTGAGAAGTCCTCTCAGATAGATTCAATGCTCTACTAAACTTTTCATAGTGCGCATACATTACACTTTTCTCTGACCATGGAATCAATAAACATAATTTAAAATAGTTGATGTCCCTTATCGACAGGTGAAAATAAGTTACGTTCAAAGACTATCCCAATTTCTAGGGTACTTTTACATTCTGCAGTGGGCATACTCAGCCTCTGTAACAGAGTTTGAGGAGTTTTTTCAAGAGACTTTCCGAGGAAATGACTACAGTCATTTTAAAATGAAGAGTAAAGATCTCAGGAGACAATCCCTTTGAAGATGGGCTTGCATTCTGTTCCAAGGGGATCAGGACTGTTAGTTTCCTTTAACGTAAGGTATGTGTATATGTTGCCTATGAACTTGTAGAACTATTCAGAAGGAGGGGTTCTCTATATCCTTTATGAACCGAGGATAAACTGTGCTTTCAGACCTGTTCTACAACATATTCTCTACTTGAACTCATGTGTAAAGCTCCAAATCAAAAAAAAAAAAAAAATACCTAGCCTGTCACAGTTCTTCAGCCCCCCTCACGCTGCTGGTCACATGGTTAGGAGAGGTGTGTGGATGCTGGGAAAACTAACTCAATATAACCTTAAAATAAACACATGAATAAACAAACCAACCACCAAATAAACAAATACATTTTCCTTTTAGATCCCATTTTGTCCGAGTGTAGTGTTTAGTCAAATTTAGGCTCTACTGTAAATGGGTTTAGATGTTTCTAAATTAAAATGGTGGAAACTTTAAAATATCTAAAATCAAAGCTTTACTTTCCAAGATCCCATACGTGTTCTTGTTATAACGAGAGTTTCAGAACTCAGTTTTCAAGGAAAAAGTAATATCAAACGACAAAACTAGTAGGAGAAATGTTCAGACCCAACAATACTAAACCTGGGAGAGTTTAGGGCAATTTTTGTCTGAAAAGCACACACTTACACCTTATTTATCACTTCTGCCATTTTCATCTTTTAAGGCTGGAAGACGGCTGTAGTGTTCATGCAAAGACTAATAGCGAGGTTTTCCATGCTCTGCTATTGGTTCTTACCAACCTAATCTAGGCATATAAGCATTTCATTTTATCAGTCTTACAGTAAATAACAAAATATTCTAAAATTGACAACTTTAAAAAATTTCATAAACTTTCTCTTTTTCTTGCACTGTGTTATCATGGAAATTTGAACATAAGAAAATGATTTTTCACTAGTAGAACACTTGTGTGGCCTGAGTCCCCATAAAAGGCGCCATAAAACAGAAGTTAATACTTGCAGAATCATTCCATAAATTCTAAGTGAACAACAGAATTTTACACCAGTCCACTGAATTTCTGTTTCAGTGTTATTTTTTAACCCTCTTGGACACATACTAGCCAAGACATACCTTGCATGAATAATTTTGCATGGAGAATTTATTGTAGATATACACAGGTATCTTTCTGTGAAGTGTTTTAAAAAGTATACTTCTCAAGTGCTCAGATTCTTTGCTACAGTTTATCTACAGCCTGACTTTTTTTTTCCCCTCTAAAAATTTTCAGTGAATTAACTAGTCATTTATCTACATTAGATTTCATTTGAGCTTAAATAGGAGACCTGTTAATGTAACGGGCATGAGGAACATTCTCAAAGCTTCATCTTCAGCACAGACACAGGAGTGCTACTTAGAACATAGAAAATCTAGGAAATCTGCCACTGCACATGTTAGGTCTGGGAGAGGAACAGCAAACTGTCCAAACAGGAACTAATGTGTGCTCAGGGTATGCAGGCGTGATTAAAACGTATTCCCTGTACAGTGATTTATAACCACATTCTGATCATCATGTGTCATCTCAAGTTGTTTTCTATAGAATACAAAGAAGAAAAAGGAGGAGAAAGGCAGGAGGCAGTTAAAGAAGGAAGAAAAGAAGAGGGAGTGAGGGATTTTAACTTTCATTGATGTCTTGACATTTAGTTGAAAATTTTGTATTTCATGCATTCTTGGTGGTGGAGAAAAAATCTTTTTTTTGTTGCTATAATTCTTTGATTTAAAAATAATGACTTCCTTATTACACGCTGAAATTAAATTCAAATCAACAACAGGACCCTGTTTCTTACAGATTAAAAAGTTGACTTTTTTAAAAGGCATAGACCTTATATTCTGTTTTTGCATTTGTCTTCTTTCCCTAGATCAAGTTAAACCTCCAGCAACATAAGAAGGAAAAACTTATAACTGTGGAATAGTCACAAACTGGCATTTGGAATTGTTTTCATTTTGTCATTTTAAAATGAAAATAATGTAGAACCATACATTCCACCCAAATAAAAGTAAAGCTTTTATTTTCTTTTGTTCTTCACAGAAGGGATGAAAATTATATCACTATTCCCTGTATGAATGGCATTTACAACATAAAACTATACACCTTTTCTTAGAGTTCCAGCTTTAATTTTCCCTCTAAATTGTCGAAGATATATATGTTTACACAACACATAGTTAAAAATTAATTCATTGATTACTTCCTACCTCTCACATTCAAAGCTCTTGCAGCATCTTGATAAAGCAAGCAATTTTTGTGATGTTAATTATACTGACTAAAATAACAGTATATATCACAGGGCAGACCATAGTATTTGATTAAGGAACTCCCTGGATAGTTTTCATTTTTTATTTCTTAAATCAATATACTGAACAAAATTTGAAATAGTTTGTTTCACAATAGCTTCGATGCATTCTTTAGCAAAACTGCCTTTCCATTTAACGTATTTAAAAAAAATAAATATTTGAAAAGTGTATCCACAATGTTCCTAAGAAATGGTTTTGAATTCCAGAGTCCCAAGGAGATGAATTGGCTGTCAGATAACAATGTGTTTCCATCAGATGGACTTGGCAGTTGTAAACAAAAGGAATTTTCTCAGCTTTTCCTCACAAATATGAAATATTTGCTTTCAGCCAACAGCTGGGGTGATTTAAAGAAGTCCTGCATATATATTAGTTTTCATTCAAAATTACAAATCCTCCTCCCACTCTGAAACATCTGACTTAGTCTTAGGGTAACAGAAAATTGTTCTGAGATGAAGTGACATTCCCAAGGGAATTAAAGTCAAAAAATAGTACCTACTTACAACTCTAATCAACTTTCAGGTCACACAGCATGTCTGGTTAATAATTTTTTAAGAAAAGTTAATTTATTCAAGATGAAAGTTCAGATGATATTCTGAAGTGGCTTTGAAAATAATGAGAAAGTCTGTTTGGTTCTAGTGCTCCTGAAAATAGTTAAAACTATAATATAACAAAGAGAGAGACTGTGTGAAAAGTCATCAAGACACCTTCAAAGATTTGGAAATGGTTTAAGAACCAAAATATAGATATTTCCATGTGATGACTAAAAGTCACCCTTGAAAAAACTGTTGATGTTTAAATGGTGATGTATATTATGTATTCATCTTACCAAACACTTAAATTATATTAATATTTTTAAATGGATGAATTAAAATATCTTTGCAAGGCACTCACTAGAAATTAGCTATTTGCGTAAGGCTATGAAGGCAATCTAAGAATACATAGTTTTAGAGTATTTTTATACATTTACAGATAGGTTAGGAACTGGTAAACTTTGTTATAAATGCAACCAAATATTTATGTTGTTTTTATTTTCTGAAAAAAAAAAAAAACTAAAAGTAGTGATTTTAAATTTATTTTGAATACCACAGTTACATTCCCTATATTGTAATATTTTATTTATTATGGAGAAATCTTTATAGTATTAAAAAGTGGACATTGTTGTGTTTTAACTGAATTGATAAAAATGTAGTCTATATATGTATAAATATCTTAGACAATAGTAAGCCATTTTTCTACTTATGAACAAGTAAACCAAATTAATTTCTGCACTTGGGCCCAGTGAATCTGAATTTGTGTTACAACTAAATTAACATTATATATCATTATTGTAAATAAAAATTTTATTTTTACTTAAAGTCATTAGGGCAGACATTAAAACATATTGAAATAAGTGTTGCTACTTTTAACATGCCTACTGCTTGCCCTTAAAATGCAAACATACCAACTTGAAGAATAACGGTACAAAAGACATGGAATTCATACTTCAAATTACAAGTCTGTAATTTATCCTAATAATTTCAGACAATGGTTTTGTGTTTTGTAGACATACACTGTGAACATTTTTTTATAAAGCGGTCAAATAATAAATAGGAATCCATAAGACTGCATGTTGGAAAACATGTATCTTATAGTCTGAAGTCTACAATTTAATCTTCTTGGAAAAAAGAGTAAACATTATAATAAACATTATATGACCACACTTTGATCATACAGTTGTTACTTTAACAATCTTTAACTGATTTTTCTGACAGAAATATTTAAAAGGCTAATATGTAATATGTAATAATGAAATAAAACCGGGAAAGTTACTAACAATGTTCACACAAATGTTAAATATTAAAAAGCAAAATCTCTATCAGTAGGAATTTTTAAAATTTCTTCAAGTACCACTAATGACACACCAAACAGCAGCCCACAACATGGAAATTAAAATTACCATTAGCAAAACTTTTCTTTTCCAGAATGCAACATTAATGCAAGTAAAACAACCAACTTTCTTCCTACATGAGCAAACAAAACAAACCAGATAAATAAGAAGAAAAGCATGTACATGTTCAATACCAATGCATGAATCCAATGTCTGAGGAAAGCAAATCTGTATTTTTATTCTTTATTTTTGTACTTTTTATGCAGAAACTCTACTCATTGTAAGCAAGTCTGAAAACTACTTATTCGCCCCCCTTTTCCTTCCAAAAACCTTTCAAAAACTAAGACACGAAATTGAAAACAATCCTCGGAATTTGAGTATATTTAAAAATACACTTATGTTGTCATAAGTTTGGAATTGAAAATACTTACAGTCTCTCCAGTTCTTTAAGATCCTGGAATGCTCCTCTTTCAATGGTGCTGATCTTGTTCTCCATTAGCTGACTGAAATGCAAAATGTAACATGCTTCTTAATATTACCACTCACCATCTAAATCAATTTCAATTCACCAAATGAAAACTTGTCACATCTTTCCCTTTATAAACTTAAATTTTGCTCTGATTTGAGGCTAATATTAAAATTATGATGATATGTTTGAAAGAACTCAGGAAAGGGAGATATTAGTGTCCACATCACAAAACTTGCATAGAAAATATGAATATAATTTTGAGATTTACTAGTCAAAACTCTGACCTTTAAACTATAGCATATCTGAGCAGCAACCCCAGACATTACAGATTTTATAGATTTTTTTTTGGAAAACTGATTTTCAACTTAAATAAAAAATCAATATACAGTAATTCACCATACACATACTTCAATTCTCATATAGATACACGACAACCCCTGGAAGATTCATAATGGTCAAAATTTGTGTCTTAAAAGATGAATACTAAACACACAGTTGTCAAAATTATACGGCTATTGAGATGTCAATATTTACAATCCTGTGGGTAAAAACAATTTTACATTACATTGACTCTACAGTATTGTTTTACTCACAGCTAATTTAATCCATCAATTAAAGATATAATCATACTGCAGCAATTTTATAAAAGCCACAAAGACATAAAATACAGAAAACTCAAAACATGACAAACGTATTTTTATAGAAAAACGTTTTTTCCACCAAAACCTCTGCTAAAAATCTTGACTGCTTGATTTAAATATGTAGAAGTATATCTAATTGTTCTTTGGTTAAAAATAGTCTGAACAATTTTTATCTCAGTAATAATAAAATGAAGATCCACTTACATATTTTTAGCTATTCTCAAATCCTAAATGTATCAAATGTCTTACATTACTTATTCATGTTGCAAAAGCAATTATTCTATATTTTTATATGCATAAGGCACTTAGGGTATGGTTTAACAAAGATTTGAGGCCATTTTTAGAATATGGTTTCTATGGCATGCAGCCAATCTTAAAATAAAGGGTCCAATCTTTATTAAATGTTGTACACCAATAAACACAACGGAAAGGAAACTATGACCTTTTAAATGTTTTATGTTTCTTTTGTCAGTAAAGTTATACAAACTGAGACCAGTAACGATCTGCAACCTTAAAAACAAAACCAAAATAATTTCCAAAATACACAAGAAGAACACACTTACAGAACCCGTAGGTGTCTCAGGCCAGCAAAATCTGTCTTCGTTATCCTTGTGATGTTATTTCCATTCAAATCCCTTAGAGAAAAACCAGAAAATCAAAATTATGATTTTGTATCTATTAATATCTGGTTAAATGAGGTAAAATTCAAAGCAAGTCAGAACTTTAAGACTAAAAATTAATTCAATTACATCTTTATAAAGTCAATGGAAGGGGAAAAGGGGTGCAACTGTTAAAAGAACATTTTCAAAACGACTCAACGCTTTTATAAAGTTCATTTTTGCTGACCTGGGACAAGAAAATGAAGCAGTGATCATGAAACGTTCTCTGTGTGTGTGTGTGTGTGTGTGTGTGTGTGTTCCTATGGGACAGCCTTCCATTTTTGTTTTTGTGAGGACAGGCATATCAATTTCATAGGTATTCTGCTATTTAACTATTTTTGATAAGCACACCCTCAAAAAGTTGCCTTCAGGAACATAACTATACAATGTTTTTACACTATTCATGAAGAAATTTAAAAAATTCAGAACACTTCATGCTTAGATAGCATGATGGCTGAACTTTCTTAAGCAAAGATAGTGTCATCCATAGAAACGCACTTCGAAGACTAGCATTTATAGACATTTACCTTCCCCCAATTCTATGCTGGTATAAAAACTAAACTCTTCATCTGCAGCTCTGGGAACCCCGGTGTCACTGTAAAGTGAAAACTACTAGCGGGTGCAAGAATGGAAATAGTATTCCAGCCCTGGCATTTTTGTCCAGATTTCAACACCATTTTGCATTCCTGAGTCACAATCCCCTTTACTGGCCTTTCAGGTCAAAGATCTAAATTTGCCTTGTTTCAAATCATTTGAAGCATAAGCCGGTTTTGCCGTGATTTGCTTGTTCTTTATGGAAGTAAGTTCTCTCTCACCTTGGACTTCAAATGTGCATTGTAGAAATCTGCATTTATAGTGTTTATTTTGTCAAAGATAGAACTTTGTGAGCCAGAACCGAGTAAACTCTTCTCTGAAAACTCTTTGTTGATCTTTCATTGCATTTCCCCCCCCCCCAAAGACCTGAAATCAACGGCTAGTCCCCCCCACCAGCGCATTCCCTTTTTGTTAAGACGTGTTAGTACTTTAACTACTGTGAATAGCATGAAATGACAAGAGCTAAAACAGAATTCTCCCTTGCTTCTCTTTTCTTTCAGCCAAACCCACTTCTCCAAATAGAGCAAAGTACCACCAAGTTGTTGGTAAAATTGTTTAAGTCTTTTGGCAGCTATTTGACATAGCAAGAATCCCCATCCCCCACCCTAGACAAGACTTAGGTCACGCATTGACAAGACACGCCTGGTCGAGACTCAGGTGCCCAGGGATGAGCTAGGGAAGGAGGGAGGGGAAAGGGACCCAGTGAGGCTGGAGGTAGGGAAGCCTTCTGCAACGGGAAGAAAGGGCTCAACGTGGGCCTTTATATTAAAGGCGAGAGAAATGGGTTGGATAAGGAGAAGGGCTGCTCTAGGCGCAGCGGGCAGCGTGGGTGGGGAAGAGCGTGTCGGAGAGCGTCCCTTCCGCGGCCAACAGCCCTCACACCTGTGGGGGCAAAGAGGCCCGGGAGCCAAGTCCTGGCGCGCAGAGGCCGGAGCTGGACTCGCTCCCCGCCCCCAGCTCCTGCCCGGCCCACGCGCAACCGCGAGAGCGGAGCGCGCCCCGGGCGTTCGGGGAGGCGCGGGGCCGCGGCCTCGGCCCTGACAAAGAGAATGGCTTCCATGCTCCACTGCCCTGAACTCGGGAAGCGCCCCACCAGGAGCGCGTGGGCCGTCAACACTGGGTCTGCGTTTACTTCTTCATTAGGGACTCACGTAGACAGGGAGGCGGGGATGTCTGCGGGCAGCAGAGCGCGAAGAGGAGGCAGGGCAGTTGGTGCCACGTGAAGGGGCGCACAAACAGCCGGAAAGGTGGATGGGGGGGCACAGCGGCTCAGCAGAAGGGGCCAGAGGCAGCAGCCGACGGCCGCGGGGTTGCCTCAACAGTCAGGCCTGGTTTAGCTAGTTCGGATCGGAGAACCCGCACTAACTTCGCTTAGACGATGGGAAGCGGTCCTCCGCCGCAGTCGCCGCCTCTGGCAAGTCCCTTGAGGCCTGACGCCGCCACCGCCTCCCTGAGAAGTGGGGGGAGGGGAGAGAGTCGCGGGATCTGTGCGCGGCTACTGTGTGACTGTTGTGGTCCCGGGACTCCCCTTTTCTCCGCAGTCTGTAGGACGCACCCTTAGGCTCCCCAAGTCCTGTTCTCCCTTCCGTTCGTCCCCAGGAGGGCGACACAAAGCCAGCGAGCGGAAGTTTCTCTCTGTAAACCTGCCATCCCCTCCTCTCCAGCCCGCTACAGGAGCGGGACTCGGCTTTGAAAACGACCTGCCAAGTGTTGGCAACCGCAAGGTGACTCGGTTTAAGGAGTCGGCGGCACAAAGTCGCATCTCACTTGCCCCAGGTACCTCCAAGTACTTGTCTCCCTACTAGCTCCCCAGAGAACTCTCCCGCAACCGGGCTGCAGCGGCAAGACGCGGGGGCGGAGGGGGCAGGAGTGCACCAAGAGAAGCTGCCAGCGGACCCGCCCCTCTTTCGACAGTGGCCTTTCCCCGTACTGTGCCCTCTCGGAGAGTCCAATCTCGGGATCCGAGTACAAGAGAGCTATAGAGAGCTGTCCCAGGCACAGAACCCACTTCGACCCGGGTGTCGGGGCAGGGGTGTGAGGCCCAGACGCGGAGGTGGAGGGTGAAGAGCGCATACTCACAGTCTCTCGGTGTTGCGGGGTATATTCCTGGGCACGCTGCGCAGCGCCAGCCCGTGACAGTCCACTGTGCTGCCGGAGCAGGAACACTGCGCGGGGCACGCCTGCGGCGCCACCTCGGTCAGGACAGTCAGCACTAACCCCAGCGACAGGGACAGCGTCTGCCAGCCAGCGCCGCGCATCTTCCCCCGCCGCCTCCTCCCTGCGCCGGGGGCGGGGGGATGTTCTTTAGCTCGTTGCTCCGAGGAAACCGCGCAGTGTCTGAGGCCCCGTACCCGGCGCGGGGCTAGCAGCCCAGAGTGCCAGGTAATGTGCACAAAATAATATGAAACTGACAGTATTCAAGGCTCTGGATCCCTCCCAGACACACGTCTCCCACCCCTTTCTCCACCCCGTCCCCCTTCGAGCGGGTCAGGGAGTTCCTTGGGCAACTTTAGGTCCTGAAGATCAATCGGCCTGGCCCAGGCTGCAAGGAGACTGGAGAGCAGCGCGGAGGAGAGACGGCGTCCTCTGTCTCACAAGGATCAACTTGGCGGTAAAAGAGCTAGGGTTCCCAACGATCGCAAATGTGCAGGGACGGAGGGGGGGTTTCTGATCACAAGCACCCCTCCAATCCGATTCCAGAGAGGAGAGTACGAGGCATAAGAGGGAAGCTCAATAGGGATGGTGGCTCCAAAGTGGACTCTCCGAAGCTAGAAGGCGCAGGAGCGCCGCGGGCGCAGAGCGGAGCGCGCCAGGCGACTGGGCATGGCGCGCGGGGGGCGCACAGGGCAGACGCGCAGCCCCGGGGCGCGGGGCGGCGCTGCGGCTCGGCGGGTTCCTCTCACTCCCGAGGCCTCTCCCCCGCCCGCGGTTCTGTCGCAGCCCCGACCGGTCCTCGAAATCTCCCGACAGCAGAGAATGGTTTGCAAACACACATGCACGTCGCTGAAGGATGGGTCGGCAATCCCGCCTCCCGGCCGGCGTCCTTGACGACGCTCTGCAGCAGGGCCTGCCCCGAGGTCACGCAGAAAAGACAAAAGGGGAGTCGGACCGCTGCAGCCAGGCAGGAATATCCAGTAGTGAGCACCGCAGCAGAGGAAATCCAAGAGGCCAAGTTGAGGACTAAAGCTCCTGAGAAGACTGGGTGGGACTGGCTGGGGCGGGCCGGCCGGAAGGAGTGGGAAGCAGAGTCCAAGGCCAAGGAGGAGTGGGTCCTGCGGGGCGTCCTGGAGAATGACTAGGTGGCAGGCGGGCGGATGGGATCCGTTACTCCGGGCACAGCCCAAGCGCAGCTGAAAGGCAGTCGTGTGTGCTCGTGAGTGTCAGCTCCTCTCGTCTCCCGGATACGCCGCAGCTCCGCAGCAGACACCTGATGGTAAAGGTGGAGGAAACAGGAGCCTGCTCTTGGCGGGCGCAGCTCGCAGCCGCCCCTCGGTGGCCTCCCACAAGTGGATCCTCCTGCTCAGAGTGCAGGAACTTTTCCCAGGCTTTGAATCGCGTCCCCCACCGCCACAGTGGGAGTCCGACGTCGCGACGCCGCCCGGCACCTGGCGCTGCACCTGACTCGGCGACCGCAGTCCCGGGGAGCCGGTCCCTTCCAGCCTCTTCCCCTCTCCCGACTGCTTTCCGTGCCGCCTGCTCGCTCCAGGGAGGGAAATGAAGGGGAGGGAAGACCGAGACACAGAACAGGGACTCGCTGCCGACTCCGGAGTCCCCAGCAAGTGTCTAAACAATAGGACGGACGCAGCGGTCTAAGTCTCGTTTGGCTGAAGGGAAGGTGGGTTGTTGTTGTAACTGGAGTTGTTCTCTCCGGCTGCCCGGCGCTGAGTGCGGCCACACAAAAACCCGGCCCGCGCCTCCGGAGCCGGCCGCGGGCCCTGGGACGCTCGGCTTTCTCCTCAGCACTCCCGCGGTGTCGGCAAAGCGCGGCCGCTCCGGCCTGCGCCCGGGAGCCGCGGCGCTCCCATCACTCGCTGCCGCTACTGCGGTGGCCGCCGCTGTCTCCGCCTTTTTTTTTTTTTTTCAAACCAGTCTGCGGCAGCCGCTGCCGCCTCCGCCACCGACACTACCGCCAACCTCTGCCGTCCGAGCGCTTCCTAAATAAATAACCCCAAGTCCGAAGTTGAGCAGGCTCCGGCCTTATATAGCCACCGGAGCCCCCGCCCCTTAGCCCCGCCCCGCTAGGCCCAGCCCCGCCCCCTGGCTGAGCGCTGGGAGCCCGCACCTCGCCGGGGAGAGGTGAGGCCCGGGCTGCCCTCGCCTGGCGGCGGCTGCGGCGGCAAACGGCGCGCGCTCCCGTGCGCCCGGGCTAGCGCCCTTGCTCCCACGCGGGGCAAACTTTCCCCGCGGAAAGAGGCTGTCGGGACCCCGCCTCCAACTCTTTGGCTGCAGAGGTGACCCGGGCTCAGAGATGGTCGCTTGCATCCGCAGAACCGGGAGAAGGCGGCTTTGGACGCGGTTCATAAATAAACAGCTCTCCAGGGCCTCTGCTGCAGCTTTTGCGATCCTAAGAGGCTGCTCAGTGTTTGCAGCGCAGCAAGAGAGAGACGGAGACGGAAAAATTATGATTTAAATTAAAAAAAAAAAAAATCCTACCGAAATAGATCTGCCTGCGCTCACAGACACACACATGTGTATTTTTGGGTGCTGAAAAGTTCAGAGTTTTTGCAAGTTGGAAAACAGCATTTTTCAGGCTTCTTGCTTGCCTTTCCCTCTCCGATCCACCCCCCTTCCGTTTAACCCCTTCTTTATAGTCACACACTCAACACACTCTGCCCAGTTGAGGATTGAATATTCAACATGCTTACATAACTCTAAAAGCACGAATGTGTCTGTGCGATTTTACTCTCTTATGGGGGAAAGGAGGGAAAAAAATAAATCCCTAGCAACGCACATTATACCAGAACGTTTCCTTTATTTCAGGGCAGTTCTGGGTATTTTTTCCCCACTATGTTTTGAAAGAGAATTTCCATGTTTCTTCTTTTCTCTTTTCGCGTGATGTCTGTCTGGCAACGGCCACCAGTCTCTTGCTCTCCCAGCAAAAGCAATGTCACTACAGGTTTGAAATGACATCTCAATGAGAGGACGCCTTCCCTTGGATTTAAAACCCCTCACCTCCTACCTCCTCCTCCCATTCCACCTTTAAAAAGCTTCCCAGGGATTTTGTGCAAGGCCCTAGCCTAATCCAGCCATACTTACAGTGTGGCAATTATTTGTATGATTATCTGTAGCTTCCTTGAAAGCACGAGGACTTGTCCAGTTCATTTTTGTGTTTCCAGCATCTAACAATATGCCTGGCACACAAGGATTTCTTTTAACTCAAGAACATTCTCTCCAATACCATGATTAACATTTTTTTTCCTGGTTACATTATTTTAAAATGTCCTGTCATAATGGCTACATCTGCCTCATTTTGCCTGTCTTGGAAAACCTGAAGCATTTTTAGGACATTTCCAAAGGTAAGGTAGTGTCAGAAAACTAAATTGGAATTCATAAAATTATTCCTTTTTTTTTACAGACATCTTTTTTTTATTAAGTCATATATACATAGATCATGAATACATTTATGCCTTTGTGGGATTCAATGTGTTGATTATTTGTACAAATTGGAGTGCTTACATTCTACTAATTAACATAGCTTTCACCTCATTTACTTAATCACAGTGTTAAGA
>CAUYRH010123860.1:0-10153 GCA_963574655.1 Perodicticus potto
TAGTCCCAGCTACTTGGGAGGCGGAGGCAAGAGACTCGCTTGAGCCCAGGAGTTGGAGGTTGCTGTGAGCTGTGATGCCACAGCACTCTACCCAGGGTGACAGCTTGAGGCTCTGTCTCAAAAAAAAAAAAAAAAAAAAAAGAAGTGAAAGTATAAGTATATTTGTTTTAACATTATGGACCAGAAAATCTAAAGAGAAATTCAAAGAAATTTCCTCTTGAAGTAGAGAGGGTTGGGAAGAGAGACTTGCCTATCATCAGACTCTCTTCAAAACTCTTTGAACTCTTTCAACTGTTACCACATTACTACATGCTACTTTGGTTTTAAAAAATTTATTCCTAAAAACTTGCCTTGAGTATATATCCTGTGCTGAGCACTATATCTAGAAATGTGAAAATAGAAACCTTCCTGGGTTTAAGATGGAAAGTAGACTTGTAAATAATGAACTCTAATGTAAAACAAGAAGTAATAATCTAGTATTATGAAACAGCGTCTCCCGACTAAGGAAGACTGTGTATCTTTGGGTATATGGGGGTGGTGGTTTTGGTGAACTGCAGGGGAAGGAGGAGGAGAGTCAGCAGATTCTTCACAGTGGTTCTGGTGCTCATTAAAACCCATAGGCCTCAATTCAAGTAAGAGAGATCAGAGGGAGATGGAAATGAGTAAAGATACAGAAAGGTTCATGATAGTGAACACTTTTCCGTGTCCTCCCAGTACCTCGGGAAAACCAGCCTATAGCTCCTTTAATTTAAACCTGCCTTCCCTGGAAAACAAGGAACTATTCAGATGGGATTCTCCCCCTTTTAAAGGTGATGGTAGGGGTACAGTTTACATGGGAAACTTATATCACAGTTTTACTTCCAAAATGGAAGACCTTCAGAAAATAAAGATAAGCACGAATTTTCTTTTCAAGAAATTTCGGTATAAGGTTAACTTTTTCTATTAGGTCATTAAATCTGAAATGTCTGATTTTGAATCAAAAGTTTGTTTCTAATATCTCAAACCAGAAGCAGTACAATTAAACAAAGCATGTTATCTAAACTGTCAACACAGTTTTGCCGTCTTAATGGTAGTTTATTTACACCAGCAGTGAAGAAGCCTGGAGAGCAAGTGGTAATGAAATTCCAAAAGGTGGTTTCCACAGTTGATGGAGAATTGAATATTTTTCCTTAGAAAAGGTGGTCCAAAGCTTGAAAAAAAGTGGTAGTCAGTTGGTGCAAGGTCTGGTAAATACTGTGGATGACAATCTCTAAGTTCAGCTTCGTAGCCTGGGCAGTGCTGTTTCTGTAATAGCATTGTCTTGCAGGAGGATTGGCCTGTCCCTCTTGATGTATCTCAGCTGCTTACCCTCCTCTTTTCATCCAGGTGGTCACAGTAGACATCTGCTGTAATTGAGTGACCAGGTTTCATGAAGCTGTGGTGGATAACACCAGCACTGGACACCCAACAGACACCATTAGCTTTTGTTGATGAGTATTCGCTTTTGGACATTTCAGCACTTTTTCTTTGTCGAACCATTGTGCTGAACACTTGTGATTGTCAGAAAGAATCCATTTTCCATCACACGTAACAAGACAGTGTCTAGATGTGATTTGCCTTTATGTTCTGACAGAAAAGAAAGGCAAGCTTCCAGACAGTTTCTCTTCTGACAATGGTTAATTCATGTGGAACCCACCTATCCAGCCTTTTTACTTTGCTGATTTGTTCAAATTGTCAAATATTGTTGGAATAGTAACGTCAGACCTCACTGCTAATTGATGTATAGGTTAAGATAGATTCACTTCCACTACAGCTTTCCACTGATCATTATCTACCTTGATCTCAGATCACTCATGTTGCTCATTTTCAAAATTAAAATCACCAGAATAGAACTTCTCAAATCATCGGTGTACTGTGCTTTCATTAGCCACATCCTTCCCAAACACTTTGTTGATGTTTCCAGATGTCTGTACTGCATTGGTTCCACAATGGAACTCATATTAAAAAATAACATGAATTTTTTACTTATCCATGGTTTCACAAAAATTGCCCTAAAACTTTTTTTGAAAAATAATCACAAGCCAAAATATGTGTTTAAAAGAACAAAGATGTACCTTCACAATTAAATAAACAAACAAAGCAGAAGAAGTGTCAAAATGAAATGAAAGTGAAATGTCAGAGATAGCCACTATCAAACTTAGTAATTAAAGAAATCAGATGTGTCAGACTTAATAACCTAAGATTGCAAATAAAACGTATGGAGTAAGTGGAATGTGGCTTATCTGACCAGGGTCCTAAAGTAGGCAAATAACTAAATCTCACATGTGATCTTTTAGGAGAGGCCTAACCAAGAATTCATTGCACTAATCCAGCCTAAATAATTTAAGGGCATGGACAAATACAATGAGGTCATTGAAGAGAAAAGGTTGTTTGCTTCGATACCCATCCTGGCAGCTGTAGCAGCTGTGATATCCCTTCAAACACCCAGATTGTAAGTTAAACCCTAAAGTTGAGCCTTTGAGTTTTAGGACTAGGTAGAAGTTTCTTGAAACACTAGGTTTTAGATGCAGAGGAAATGATACCATAGGACCTGTATACAAAATGATTACCAAGGGGAATGATCAGATTCATCATGAATAAATACAATATAACAAGAGTTAATGTGAAAAAAAAATAAGGAGAATGGGGAAAACGCTCCAAAGACAGCTCAACAACCAATGCTGAAAGTTGGCATAGAATTAAGAGTGCACATGGGAGAGGCAGTGAGGCCTCTGACAGGTGGTAGAGGAAGTAGTTGACAGATGAGCTTTATATTTCTTGAAAACTTTCTCTTTATCTCAGTTCACAGAGGCGGATGGGAAAGGAACAGATGTTAGAAACAGCAGTGCTTCTCAGGGAAGATTAAATGGTAGAGGAAATGGAGATCACATTACCAAGTAGGATGGAAAGGCAAAGCAGTGTGGCTAAGTGGAACTGGACAGAATGGCCAGGTGGAATTTGGGTCTGAAGTCTGAGGGGATATCATGTGAAAGCAGTAAACATCAAGCTATCATGGTGTGGCTGGTTGGGGTTTTATTAATCAAGGATAATGATGAGGGCCTCCTTTATTTGTTAATAAAGTAGTGGCTCATAGAGAGCAATATGAAAACTGAACTTTTTTATTTATTTATTTATTGCAGTTTTTGGCCAGGGCTGGTTTTGAACCTGTCACCTCCGGTAAATGGGGCCTGCACCCTACTCAACTTTTTGTTTTTAAATGCATATATTGTTTCATTTCACAATTTGTGAAAAGGTGACAATATTATTTCAACATATTGGAAATGACTAAGGTTTAGGAAGATTTGGGAGTGTATAAGAGTTGATAGCATCTCATCATGTTACATTTCATTCATTTTTTTCCTTCACTCTACTTCTCTTCTCTCTCTTTATTTTTTTATCTTTGTTTTCCTTATAGGGGCATGTGGAGGAATGGGAACTCATAAGCAGTATCCAGGGAAAAATAATTTTTTAAAGGGAATCACTCAGATTACTATTATTTAAGTATGTATTCCCTAAGAAAACATTTATATAAGAAAAGTATTCAGTTAGATTTCTTATTTATATATTAAAGATCTCAACCAAAAAACTTTGAGGCTAGAATTTAGAAGATATGAGCTATAGTTCTAGTCTCCCCCTTGTTAGCACTATGACTTCAGGCAGGCCACATGCCCTCTCTAGCTCTCAGTTTCTTCCGTGATAAGAAGATTGTAGATAATACCCACGGTGTATATTCTTAATGATTTGAATACTACAGGCTAGGTGAGAAGTCTAGTTACAGCAAATGGCATTCACTTTAAAATGGTAAGGGAAGGGATGCTTCAAGAGCAGAAAGTCACTTTGGTAAAGGAACTCTTGCATTTTTATTCATTCATTCTATTGATGCTAATTAAATATCCACTATAATTTCCTATGTCTAGAAATGCTTTTCTTCCAGATATCCACATTGTTCATTCACTTGCTTCATTTAGGTCTTCACTCAGTAGTCATCTTATGAGGCCTCCCCTTTCTCTATTTAAAATTATGCACATGCACACATACCACACACATTCACAAACACCACCCCCCACGTACATCCTCTCTACGTCTTCCTGTTCCCCATTCCATGCTTTACTTTTCTCCGTAACACTTACTACTTCCTAATATCCCCCAAATTACCTATTTACGTCCCCCAGTAGGAATTAAGATGAAAGCAGAGATTTTGTAGCTTTTGTTCAATTCACAGAATAGTGCTCATCACTTAGTAGGCCCTCACAATGTTCAGTTTTTGGTTAAGTAGCTGAGGGACTCTAAGCTGATTGTGATTATATTATGGAAGTGAGAATTGATGAGGAGACTAGGAAAATCAGAAGTGGTAATGGATTCACAGCAATGATTTTCAAACACCTTGAGCAATAAGACCTTTCAGATGAAGACTTCTGTAGACACCACCTGTGAAGAATAAAGTACAGGCACAGTTGGGGGAAGCAGGCGAAAGGAACATGGCGCAGCTTGCTTTCCTCCTGCTTCCTTGTGGAGGTTCCTGAAGACGTCCTACATGGATTTTCTCAAATTGTTCTACTCTCAAAAATCACTGGAGGCAATTATTAAAAATACAGATTGCCTTGGTTCTGTACCCTGAAAAGGAAGGAGAACACAGCAAGAGGTTGGTGAGGGGTTAAGGTTTATAACAAGGAAGGTGACTGTAGACAACAGAAGTGCTAGGATTTGGGGGGCTGAGTGAGAACATAGGTTAGGGAGAGGATGGGGGTCTCTCTAGTAGAGCAATTTGAATGGCGGTCCAGTCGCTTATACTTGTCTCCCACATAAGAAGAAAAAAAATTGGATCTCGGTTTGGGCTGAGAATTAGATATGTTTAAAAAGAGAAAAACAAAGCCATATTTAGGAGTTTGTTTGGTTGAATTGTATTATTGACAATGGCGCCAAAGAACCAACATACAACCACTTGAACTAAATAGAACATTAACCGAGTTCTAAACATTCAAACATGTGATGAAGAGAAAATTCCACTGGTTGAAGAGATATAATTCACTCATTCACTGAAAATTAGTATACAAACCAAATCTAGAAAAGGATACATTCATACTCCTTGTTCTTTCATATATTAAGTATCAGTTTCTTTTTAAAAATTCTTTTATGTTTTGTTTTTGACGCATAGTAATTGTACATATTTGTAAGGGACAGTGTGATGTTGCAATACATGTATATTTATGAAAGTGATCAGGGTAATTAGCATACCCATCACCTCAAACATTTATCATTTCTTGTGGTGAGAACATTCAAAATCCTGTTTTCTAGCTTTTTTGAAATATACAGTACATTATTGTTAACCTTACTGTGCAACAGAGCATCAGAACTTTTTCACCACTGGCTAACTTTAACTTTATACCTGTTCACCAACCTCTCCCCAACGCTCCCCTATCTCATTAGCTTCTGGTATCAACAAAACCTAATCCAACTATAATATCTTGTTTAAATGGTACGGCTTCTCCAGACACATCTGCAGTCACCATTGTATATCCGTTCTGTCATGAAAAATTCCCATATATCCTATAAAATTTCACCCATTTCTCCATACCATGTTGTGCATTCACTGAAATCTGATTTTCCTGTGAGAACATTATGTTCTTGAAACTCTCTCAGATAGAAAGTGCTATTTTCCCCATTACTCTGTCTCTTCTTGGATGACTCAGATTCCTCAGCCTTAGACTATTCAAAATGAAGCTCACATCTCCTGTTGAACCCTGACTTGCTTTCATCTCTGGTTTCCTACCTTAGTGAACATCACCTCCGTGTCCAATCCACCACTTGACTTCCTGTTAGATTTAAAATACCTGTACTCTTCTCCTACTCTCCAACCACTTTGGTGCAAGCAATCATCATCTTCTTCCTTGATTATCATAAGTGCTTCCCACCTGTTCTACGGGGTGCTTCTGGGCAGATGCTGAGCTCTTGGGAGCGTGCTATAGGTGTAGCTCTTGTCAGTCACTTCCTTGACATTCCCACTGACATCATCCCATTTCATCACTTCTTATCTGGGCCATTGGAGCAACCAGCCTCCAGTTACCTTAGTCCTTATCATCTTCTGTTTACACAATATTTTAATACCAGCTAAATCTTCACGAAACAGACTTGCCTTACAACTGCTTTGTTGCTTATTGGATTAAAATCAAACCTCTTAGTTTTGCATTCTCTTCATCAAAAATACTCTCTCCCCACGCCTATGTCTGTCCACCAAAATCTTGGCTCACCTGAAAGACTCTTGAATCTTTGCCTCATTATTCTTCAGCCCGACAAAGCCTTTCTGTTCTTTGAACTCACAGTGTCTTAACTTCCCTTCTCACCAGAAAGTATAGACTTCTCTCTGAGCAGAATCTTAACACATTTCTATCACCAAAAAAACACCTTGCACTGTCCTTTGCATATAGTAAATCCTCAACACATTTAATGAATTTTAGGACATTTTATTTGAATAGGTTTGTAGACTGTGCATCTCAGAAAAAGATTGAATTACTGAATTCATCTTAGCATTCTGGAATTCCATAATCAAATGGAAACCACCCCACATATGAAAACATAGCTGTACTCTATTTGTTTTATTTCAAAGTGAGCCAGGTCCTTTTACCACCAGAGAGGAAGAAAGGGGATTAAGCTGAAATTAATGTTTTGATGAAGATGAGGCAGATGGTAAATTGACCCAAGGGAAGTGAAAAAAACTCAACTTGCCACATGTTAGCAACAGAGACTCTTCGTGATTGATGTTCAGTGACTTGGAAATTCTCTTCAGGGCAAACTGCATTTGCACTGCTTACTCACATACATTTTGAGGCATAGATTAATTTCAAAACAAGAACTCAAAGCTATAAGGAACGTCAGACATCGGCTTAGTTGGTGGTTTTCAAACTTTTCTCTCTCTTTTTTTTTCCCAGTAAGCATTAGAGCTCTTTATTCAATCAGAATCTTCCGTAAAATCTCATTAAGTGAAATAAATATAAATGAAGTTGTTTTCATTAAAGCAGGGTGGAGCTCAGAATCCAGCCCTCTTGCCTCAGGGCTCTCCAGCTTCCGGGGTGACCCCAAAGGACATCAGAGAAACTCTAAAAGGCTAATGATCTTGATGCAAATACCAAAGATCTGGTCTTCCTTCTCATTTCTAACAAGAGGTATCAGGCTCAGAGAAGTTACAGTACTGGCCAGTGCTGGCGCTTGGGTTTCTTTCCAATTCAGTAGTTTCCTCCTATTACTTCCTGTTATTTTCTTTGGTGAAATGTGCCTCTTTCTAATCACCCCAACTGGGTCTTTACTTTTTTCCAGTGTTAGCACACATGAGCAAAAAGGCTTCTGAACTTCTTTGAGTATTTTGATACCTTTTACTCTAAACTCTTTCATCTAGCAACGGTTGCCAAATGGCTATATTTTCCTGCTATAATTCCCTAGCCCACCTCTTAAAGTATGATTGTATTTTTTTCACATAAAAAATGCATTCACAAGTCAGGAACATGTTAACAGGAAATTCTAAGAACACTGTTTCATCCTAGTCTTGAGGGGGAACTTAAGATAGTAAAGGTAAATAAGAGGAAAGGACTAAGAATTCTGTTTTGAGGCCAGAAGAGACAGATAGGATTAAAAAGAGGGGAGACAGGATTTTAAAAATAGTACCAATTAATCACTTGTTATAACATTAGAGATGGCACTTAGAAGAAGCTTTATGAAGTCCATATTTCCTGGAAATGAAAAATACTTCATTTTAAGAATACTTTTTACAAAAAAAGTTCAAGAATAGGATGATGCCTGTGGCTCAGTGAGTAGGGCGCCGGCCCCATATACCGAGGGTATGGCCCCGGCCAAACTGCAACAACAATAAAAATAGCTGGGCGTTGTGGTGGGCACCTGTTGTCCCAGCTACTTATTCAGGGAAAACTAGTCCTAACTCTTCTTTTCAATCTCTGTCTTTCAACACAAAAGCATGAGTTTATAGAATGTGATGTAAATAGAATTATACTATTCAAACCATTCTACAACTTGATTCTTTCAGTTGAGGAAAATCTTGGTGCCTTTTCCACCAAATATAGATATGTCATTCTATTTCATAGTTACACAGTGTTCTTTTGAAAGCTTTTATCATAATTTATCATCCCTCCATTGATAGTGTGTAGATTACTTCTAGTTTTTTAACTGTTACATTTTAAATGGTATAATAAATATCACTGCACTCACATTGCAGCCAATTATTTCTTAGGATAAATTCGTAGGTGATTAAATTGCTGGGTCAATGGGGTATCTTCATTTTGAATTAAAATATCTCTAATGAATGCTTATTGGAAAGAAAAACTTCAAAACAGAGACAAGTATGAAAGTTTCCTCCAACTCCCCTGGGTATTGAAGCCACTCTCCAAAAAAGACTTTGTGTAGACTTCAGACCTTTAGTTCAATATAAAACTATAATCCTAGGTATTTTTTTAAAAAAGACATTAGATCATAAGGCACAAAATTAACTATAACTTTTTTAAAACCCAGTAATGGGTCCTGGACAAATATGCACATCAGGACTCACTTTCTAGCTCATTCATTTTACTGACTGAAGTTGTTCAGAGGTTGTTCAGAAGTTGTTCAGAAGTTGTTCATAGATGAGAGGAGGCAAAACGTGGTGGCTAAGAGCGTGGACTCTGGAGCTGGCTTTCTGCCACCAGGCCTGTGACCTGAGTGTCAGTCTATGTGCCGTACTCTCTTCATTTTTAAGCTGCTTCATAATATTGGAAGGATTGAATGACTAACGATATGAGAAAACGCTTAGAACAATAAGCATTCAATAAATGTTAGGCATTATTAATATGTACCATAATCTTTTAGCTAGTCCTCAGTTGGACATTTATTTTCCGTTTTCAACAATGAAGCAAGTTATATGTATACAGAACTATAGAGATGTATATATGTACATATACACATATACACAGTGGTACATATGTGTATATGTACATATATACATAAATACATACTTCTGAAATATATATTCATAATTATATATATTATATTTATATATACTTGTGAAAGCCTTTCTTTAGGCTATATTCCTAAAAATGAAAAATGGAACCACTGGGTCAAAAGATAGACACATTTTAAATTTTGAAGTTTTCACATCCCCCTTCTGTAAGAGGTGGTGCCAATTAATATTCCAACCAACAGTGTATAAAACTATCCATTTCCACACATCTGGTCTATATTGGATATTATCAGTCTGATATGCACATATACACACACATGTATTATCCTAATGTATATTTCTTTGATTACTAGTAAAGTTCAGTAATTTATGTTTTATTGACCACTCTATTATCTGAGGACTGTTAATACTCTCCTTGGCTTTTGTCTGTTAGGGCGTTTATTTTTTTCTTTTCTTTTCTTTTCTTCCTCCCTTTCCTTTCCTTCCCTTCCCTTCCTTCTTCCCTTCTTCCCTTCTCTTCACTTCCCTTCCCCTCTTCTCTTCCCATTTTTTGGGGGGACAGAGTCTCACTTGGTCATCTTTGACAGAGTGCTGTGCCATCACAGCTCACAGCAACCTCAAACTCTTGAGCTCAAGTGACCCTCTTGCCTAAGCCTCCCAAGTAGCTGGAACTACAGGCACCTGCCACAATGCCCGGCTATTTTTAGAGATAGGGTCTCGCTCTAGCTTAAGCTGATCTCTAACTCCTGAGCTCAGGCAATCCACTGGCCTCAGCCTCCCAGAGTGCTGGGATTATAGGCGTGAGCACCGCACCAGGCCTCGTTTGTTTTTTCATACAAATTTTTAAGGGCTCTCTAAATATTATGATTATTAAATTTTAGTCATATATGTTGACAGCACTTAGTCTCAAATTGCCTTTTTATTTTTCAATTTTGCCAATGATTTTGCCATGAAGATGTGTCTCTTATCTATGAATCTTTTATAATTTCAAGTTTTATGTCAATTAACAAATATTTTTTTTTCTTTTTTGAGCTGTTTTTTTTTTATTTTTATTTTTGTGTGTGTGTGTGTTTGTTTTTTTTTTTTATTGAATCATATCTGTGTACAATAATTCAGTCATGGGGTACAGTGTACGGGCTTCAGATACAATCAGAGATATTTTCATCAACCTGATTGCGATAACATTCAAGAGACTTT
>CAUYRH010123861.1:0-13296 GCA_963574655.1 Perodicticus potto
CACAAACTTGTACCTCTTCCCAGACGGGGTGCTCTGCTGGGGAAGGACATTGAGAATTAAGGTGATACCTTGCCCCCTGCAGAAGGGACTATGTTCATTCGTTTTCTGGCCAAGGAACTCATACACCTATATATACCCTGAAACTAAAGGCCTAAAGGAGGAGACGGGGAAAGACCGGGAGAGAAGCGGAGAGAGCTTCTCTCTCCCCACTTGAGTTCTCTCCCTCTACCAGGAGCTTTAGTGTTTTCTGTATTCTTTTCTGTAAATAAATTCTGTCTTACCACTAGGGGGTGGGGGGGAAATAATATAATGAAGAATAATAAAATACATGTATTTAAAATAAAAAAAAAAAGAAGAAAGAAAAGTGCTCAGGTACCACTGTGGGTGCCAACCAAAAATTCAGCCCTAGGCCCTGTATATAGCGAGATTGCCTGTTTCCTTAGCATATTGCCCTCTGGGTTCAACCATGTTGTCATAAAAGATAGAATTTCCTTCTTTTTAAAGGCTAAACAGTCATTTCATTTTGAATACATACCACATTTTCTTTATCCATTCACCCATTGATGGACTTTTCAGTTGATTTCATCTTGGCTATTAGGAATAATACTGCAATGAACATGAGTGCAGATCTCTTCAACATACTGATTTCCAGTCCTTTGGTTATATACCAAGAATTGGGATTGTTGGATCATTTGGTAATTCTATTTTTCATTTGTTGAGGAATCCCCATGCTACTTTCCATAATGGTTGTGCTAATTTACATTCCCACCAACAGCGTACAAAGTTCTCTTTTCTTCACATTCTCACCAACACTTGTTATCTTTCATCTTTTTGAAAGTAGTCACTCTAACAGATATAAGGTGATATCTGATTGTGGCTTTAATTTTCATTTTCCTGATGATTGAGGGATATGTTGAGCATTTTTCCATATACCTGCTGGCTATTTGTATGACTTTATTTGAGAAATATCTGTTTATTTATTTTTTAATCAGGTTGTTTGTTTTCTTGCTATTGAGTTGAGTTCTTTATGTGTTTTGGATATTTGCCCCTTATCAGATGTATGGTTTGCAAATATTTCTCCCAACCTGTGGGTTGTCTCTTCACCATGTTTATTGTTTCCTTTACTGTGCAAAAGCTTTTTCATTTGATATAATCCTATTTGTCAATTTTTGCTTTTGTTGCCTGTGCTTTTGGGTCATATCCAAAGAATTTTCAAGATCAATGTCTTGGAGATTTTCTTTATGTTTTCTTTTAGTAGTTTTATAGTTGCAGGTCTTACATTTAAGCCTTTAATTCATTTCAAGTTAATTTTGTATATAGTATGATATGAGGGCCCAATTTTATACTTTTGTATATGGATATCTACTTATTCCAGTACCATTTATTGAAGAGATTGTCTTTTCTCTATTGTGTGTTCATGGAACTTCAGTTGAAAATCAACTAACCATAAATGTGCAGGTTTATTTATGAACTCTCTATCTTATTCCATAGGCTAAAGTGTCTTCTATGTTAGTACCATGCAGTTTTAATTACTATAGCTTTGTAATATATCTTAAATGCAGATAATATGATGCCTCCAGCTTTGTTCGTTTTGCTCAAGTTTTCTTTTGCTAACCAGAATTTTCTTTGGTTCCATATTAATTTTAAGCTTTTCTTTTTCTTGTTCTGGGAAAAATGTAATGGGAATTTTGGTGGGGATGTTATTGAAGCTGTAGATTACTTTGGGTACTATGGACAGTCTAACAATATAAATTCTTCCAATCTATGAACACCAGATGTCTTCATTTATTTGTGTCTTCTTCAGTTTCTTTCATTAGTGTTTTATAGTTTTTAAAATACAGAATTTTTAACCTCCTTGGTTAAATTTACTTGTTAGTATTTTTTTGGTACATATTGTAAATGGGATTGTTTTCTTAATTGGTGGGGGATTTCATTGATAGCGTAAAGAAATGCTACTGATTTTTTAGATTTTTTAAATTTGGCTCCTGCATTCTGTGCCAGGTAGGGTTTGGCATTTGCCAGAAGCCTTAAAGCCTTATACACACGATAATGGATTAGTGCTGGCTGGAGGAAAAAAATTATAGATTAGCTGAAGGAGACTTTTCAGGCTGGGGATCCAGGTGAGAAGAAAATTAATTGCTCACTCACACTGTAATGCCATCAGTTAACTTCTAGAGATATCTATTCTCTCTGCACAGACTGATTTCAAAGAAAATCTCATTACCTGATTCCTGAACGGCCCAAATCCTCTTGGCCAGCTCACAGACCACTAACTCTCTTTCTCTCCATATAAAGGGGGAAAAGTACTGTTTGAGTGAGCTGTTTCAGGCTCAGGTGAACAGCAGAGATAAACCTGGCTTCATTATAAATAGGAAGTAGACGCATTCAAAGACAGACACTAGCCAAACAGGGCTCTGTGTGTGTGTGTGTGTGTGTGTGTGCATGCACAAGTGCCTATGCATTGGAAAAGGGGACGAGTAGGTGGGCAGGCATCCTGCAGGGATGATCAGGAGGGTTTAAGTGTTTCTAAAATAATAACCAAACCACTTACTGTGATCTATACTGCTCACCTACCAACTGCGGGAACCAGCTCACCTGCCATCCCTCACCACCCAGGCCATCTTGTCTTTGAGTGGCAGGGGCTAATTATAAGGATAACAGACATCATGCTGCTCTAAGTTACTAGAGAAAGGAGCCTTGTGTCTTCCCCATTCATTTGTGGGGACATTCATACTATAAATGGAGCCACCTGATGAGAGCCACCCGCCACCTCTCCCAGCAAATTCATGTCCTGGAGGCAGCTTGGTGACCTGGAAAGAACACGAGAGTAGGACTTTCCCAGACCCAGCTCTGTTAGTGATGTGCAGCAGCCATTGTAATGTCTGTTTCACAAGGCTATATATGAAGGCTGTCTGGAAAAGTATTCGGCCTTTGTTAATACTACTTTTCATATTACATGGCTGGATATTTTCCAGAAAGCCCTTGTACATGAGATAACATGTATAGTACGTAGTCCATGGAAGCAATATTTTCTGCCCCTCCAAGATGGGGACAGAAGGTGTCTAAGATCCTATAAGCCCAGAGTCTGCTCTATATTCCTATTTTTGGAATAATTCCTGCTTAGGAGATATGAGCTTTGAATCTGGGAAAAATTAGTTCTCCTTTCCTCCCAATTCCTCCCACATTTAACTGAAGCACCTTTTGTATCCTGATGAGAACTGATCTGACCTTTACAATAGAATACTTGGGCCCAGAGAGTAATAACAGGAAGCCAATAAAACTAAGATTGCTGTGTGTATGTTCGCTTGCTGGGATTCTCTCATACACTTCCATATACATTCTCTTATTTAAACTCATAGGCCCCGGAAATCCATATGGTTTTTTTGCAACTATCTATTTTTCTTTCCTAGTTGCAAATCAGACTTCATTCTACATTCATCTCAGGGGAAGAATTGTTAATGCATTTATTCCCTTATGTGCTGTACTAGTCTGCTAGTGCTACACTAACAGAACACCACAGACTGGATGCCTCCAACAACAGAACATGCCTTTCTCATGGTTCTGGAGGCTGGAAGTCCAAGATCAAAGTGCCAGTGAGATTGGTTTCTGGTGAGGCCTCTCTCCCTGGCTCTCCAATGGCCACCTTCTCCTGTCTCCTCACATGGCCTTTCCTCTATACATACATCCTTAATGTCTCCTCCTATTTTTTTTTTTATTTTTTGCAGTTTTGGGGCAGGGCTGGGTTTGAACCCACCACCTCCGGCATATGGGGCTGGCACCCTACTCCTTTGAGCCATAGGCGCCACCCCGTCTCCTCCTATTTTGATAAGGATGCTATTCCTTTTGGATTGGCATCTAACCATCCCATCTAACTTTACCTCCTTAAAAATTCTATCTCAAAACGCAGTCACAACTGGGGGTTAGGGCTTCAACCTGTCATTTTGGGGGAACACAATTCAGTCTCACAACTGCTCACTCATTAATTCAACATGCATCTACTGTGGGGCTGTCATCCTCCTAAGTCAAATGTTGATGATACAAAGAGGAATCGAGTGTGGTCACCACTCTGAGGAGCTCTCAGTTGGCCCTAAGAGGCGGGCACCAACTCCAATGCTGGTGATGTAACAGGTGCTCTGGCAGAGGTTTGGGTGGGGGTCATTGACTTCTTCCTGGAGGTGGCAACTAAAATGAAGAGATGAGAGCTAAGCCACAAAGGTCAGAGCTGGCCACCAGGCACACAGGTTTAGAACAGGGAGTTCCAGGAAGTCAGGATCCCCTGGGCAACGTCAAGGAGGTGAGAGTACAAAGTGGATACAAGGGACGTTCCACGCATTTACAGGCCTGAACAACAGGAGGCTTCTGAATTCGTTTCCGGGGATCTGGAGTGGCCAACAGGGTCCGCTTGCTTCAGGAACAGTATGGAAAAGATGTTCATCTTAGGGGGCCTTCAAATAGATGTTTCACATTTGCATTAATGTGGAATTGAAAGTTGAAGATGACCATAAGGAGAACTGTGAAGTAAATCCACCATAAGCTAGCAATTATTCCAAACCCCCAGCACATAGCTGGATGTGACTAGTGGGGGTATAACCGTAACTGGTGAAGGGGGACTTCGCAAATGGCACCTTGAGAAGACTTGCACACACACTCTAGGAGATGAACAGGGAAGATTTGGGCTCCACGAAGTCAGAATAAAAAGGAACATGAGACCAAACTGCAACATCATCCCATCACAGGTGATAAAGCAGAGGCCCAGAGAGGCAAGGCCCTTACTCAAGCTCACCCAGCAAAAGCAAGATTGGGGTCAGAGCGCCCAATTCCCTATCAAGCCGTTTTTAATGAGAAATCAGGACACTTCATCCTGGCAGACATGATCATTCATTTCTGATTCAATGCCACTTACTCTCCAGTCTCCCCTCTTCCGTATGCTCCACTCCTATCAGCCTGACTCACGTGTGACTTTTGGAGCCTCCCTTTGTCTCTGTCCCCTCCTGGCTAGTGCTTATGCTGCTCCCTCTGCCTGGAAAGTTTTTCTTCCACCCTCCCATCCTTCCACCTCACTAATGCGCACTCATTTCTGCACCCAAACCAGCTACACCCCCTCTAGCAAGCCTTCTCTGATCTTCCCAGGCTGTGATGTGCCTCCTTCCATGTGGTCTGACAGTAGCCATGCTATGCCATCATGCAGCCAGCAAATTACACTTCTGTATGGTAAATGCCAAGTCACTGACCTGTCTTCCCAGAAAGAAAGTAAGTTCCTTAAAGGCGAGGCCTATTCCCAGCCACTACATCATAGCCACTCACAATATGCCATGCACATATGCAGGACCGTTGGGACTCTACAAGCAACCTGCAAACTCAATATCATCTCTTCTGTTTTATAGCTAACTTTCTCCTTGTCACCCAGAGAGTAAGTAGCTGAGCCAGGCCCTCATACCCAGGAGTCCACGCCACCAGCCAGCGCCTGACACAGCTGTTGGAAGCAGGTGTTTGCCATTTGCCTTTGTGCTGTCTTTGAAATGCAGGGTTTTCCACTTATGTAAGCTGAAGGCAGACAACACAGCTTCAAGCAAAATACCATTGTGGTTCTGCTCAATGAGGCCAAGGTGAATTAAACAGCATTCAGTTTGCTCAGACAGAAGCAAAAAAAATTAGATGAGGATTTTTGTGGGCAGAGGGGAAAATGTGCAACTTCAATAACTAACTCTAAAGAGCAAATTTTGAGTGACAATTACATCTTCATTAAATAATATGTATCTTAGGAAAATAGGAAATCATCTCCTCTTAGGTTTCCTACAGAGCAAACTGGCTATGTGGCAAGACAATTTGGGTTTTTTGAAAACATCAACGGGAAACTGTGAAACTGACAAAGCCAACTTTAAAATACCCACTAGCCTGGGAAGGCCTGTGTGCCTCTGAAGGTTAATAGATGTTTTAACTGTACTTCTCATGAATATGGATAGAACAGGTATAGCCATATTTATTCAGTAATCAACTATAGGCCATAGAACCAGAAAGAAATTCTGAGGCCTCTAAGTAGATGATGGGTATATCTCCAAGCTCCTTGGGTGAATAAAAATGCTGCAAGTTTATGAGAGACTAAGAAGGTCATATCTTGGGACTTGTCTAGACACTTGACTGTGTAGTTATAACAAGGTACAGAGGCCAATGACCAAGATAGGGCATTAGATATACCAACATTCAGGGATTGGTACAGGGAAGTGGACCCAGCTGACCATGAAGACCCAACATGGCATGGAGCCCAAGGGATAAAGAAATCTTGGCCACAAATTTCAAAGAACTCTCAGAACCAGGCATTTCTGGAGGAAACGGTGTGTTTTCTCAAGCAGAACCAATAGTTGGGCGATTGAGATTGTAGCTTTCATAACTCAGGCTTACTCTCCTCCAACCCTGTAAGAACTAAATAAGTTTAATTTGAACACTATTTCATGGGCAGTCAAAGCCATCCCAGACATTTTAGGGAATTCCTGGGAGGATTATGCTCTCAGGTCACCTCTGCCCAGCAGCCGCTGCTTCCACAGCATGCTGAGTAGTTTTTGACCTTTCCCTACCCCATTGTTGTATGTCCTGGGTGTTTGACATGCAACCTGTCTGGCTGTCTTTTCCCTTCCAGTTGGATTTGGCCAATTGGAGAGATAGCAAGAGGTGGGGTGGGGAGGATGGAGTCAGGGCAGTCATCTTCCTCCTAACCCCTAGGAGCACTCTCCCAGGGCTGCCGCCTCCAGCTCCAGCTCCAGCTCCAGCTCCAGGCCTCTGGTTCTAGAAATTGCTCTCTTGCTTCACCCTTTAAAGCACATGAGTAGAAACAGCTCCCCATGGTCGCTGGTTCCAGGGTACTTCACTGGCCTGTGTTGCTCTCTCCTAATCCTGCCCACCTCCTTGAAAATATTCCCTTTGTTAAACTTTCTTCCATTTCCTAGTTGGGGTGGGTCATCTGGCGGGAAATCTCTCTGTTTCTTCCTGAAGGATACATGCAGTGTTGCCTCGGTCAGTTAAAAAAATAATAAGAATTGGGGGCAGTGCCTGTGGCTCAAAGGAGTAGGGCGCCGGCCCCATATGGCGGAGGTGGCGGGTTCAAACCCAGCCCTGGCCAAAAACTGCAAAAAAATAAATTAAAATAATAAGAATTAACAGGAGTAAATGCCTCTGACTTGAGGAAGACCTCACGCACTGCACAACCAAGAACATAAAACTACCTGCCTGCAGGGCTCCCGATCCACACACACCTCTTTTAGCTACAGCTTCCTGCCTTCCTCTCTCCCACCTCCCCCTGCACCTGTTTCCTATACAGACCTGCTTACCTATATTGTTCAGTATCTTGGGATCCTGGTGACGTTTTTCTCTCTTTACACCTCCTACTTCAAATGATCTATCAAAGAATTTTGCTAAACAAAAATATATCTTTCCCTAAGAGAAAACCACGTGCTACCTCTTGAAATAGCATCCTTAGAAGTGTGGAAAAGTACATAGACAACACTTGCTGGGTCAGCACACAGGTGACCTTGGCCAGGCTCTCACCCCCATGGAGAAAAGCTGACAGGAGCTCCTAACTGAGGTCTCAGAACCAAAGCAGAAGCCAAATCACAGGCTTTGGTTTGAAAAGTAAGGCACAGGAAAGGCCTGATATTTGAAAAGTATTGCTGAGACAGAGTGGATGAGACAACTGTCAAACCAGATGGGCAGTCGGTCATTACCACTGCAGCTTGGTTCTGGTCAGATGGACTACAGGTGACGTGACACTTGGGCCAGCCCCCAGCTCCAGTAGTTCAGTCAAAGGAGGGCTGGGAATTTGAGCCTAACAATGGGCCACCCACCGTGGGAGCTGAAGAAGCCAAGATGGGAAAAATGGAAGATGGACATGTTCTTCCATTAAGATATGAAATTGTTTATATTCATATTATCAAAGAAACTAAACTATGTAATCCAAGACTAAAGTAAAAATCAACCATGACCAAAATATTTTTAACACAAACAGGCAGGCAATATGCAGGGGGTGGGAAGATGTGATATTAATAAATCACCATCAATTTCCTAAGTTTTTCATTTTAACATTACCACTGAATATAAAAGAAACAAATAAAAATGGTGAATGCATTTATTCCTTTGAAAATTGCAATTGGAGGAAAACCTCCTGTGGATGTTAACAATATTGAGAATGACAAAAATAAATACTTGCATAGTACCTTGCCTTTTCTAAAATACTTTTTGATCAATTACCTCATTTTAGATATATTTCAGAGGCAAAATCAAAGGCTAGTTAGGTTGTATGACTCAAAACACAGAAATAAGAATTGATGTCATGAGGATAAAAATCTCAATCTCTAACACCAGTGCTATGATTTTACCACTGTGTCACGTGCTGCCCTGTCTTAGGGTAAAAGCTCATGAAACTGAGTGCTCTCTGAAGCTTAATTTGGCAGTGAGGAGAGTAATAAGGTAGAACTGTACCCAACTTCCCACCATCCTCTGCCATCAAACCTCTTCAGTCTTTCTCAGTAGACCCATCCACAATTATGGAGGGTAAATCATTCCAAATTATAAGGGACTAGAATTAGTAATAGATCATACATGATTCGCTTACTAGCTGATGGGGCTACAACTTAATTATTAAACTACCATAAGAAACAAAAACTTGTATAAATGGTATAATTATTAACTAGCAAAGGAAATAGCCTTCAAAATTCACTAAACCAAATGAATTGCCATAATTAAGCATCTAGGTAATGTCCAGTTCTGCTCCACCTCCCTAAATTTAAGTTAAACCAATGGAAGATGCTTGGTGACCATGGGGAATAAATATATGCTTCTTAATTTCTAACTTGGCCACAGATAATTAAACAAAATAATATTGTACCATTTGAAAAGAATTTTTTACATTGGTAACTCTTCAAACATTGTGGCTGGCAAATATTCAGGTATCGAACATGCTGAATTTGTCATAATTTTTGTTCCTCTGTAATGAACTCCATATTAACTAACTGGCAAACACAAAGACGTTTCAAGCAGGTGAATGACAAAATGGCATAATAACCATGGATATGGTGATTCTGCTCAAATGAAAAAAGGAAGAAAAAGGAAGAGCTCAGATCCTGCATGATATCACCTCTTTCGAGCTATGTCCCTTCATCACAGAATCTCGCATGAAATAGGCCTGAGCTTCTGCTTGGTAGGGAGTTGGTGATTCATAGCTACAACCCACAGGGGCATTGGAATATGTCTAAAATGAGCGTGGAGCATTATAAAGAGGGTATATACAGCCATTCTTAGGGATGGAGCAGACTCTTGAGAGAAAAGAGTCTGACATATCAAACATTTTCTTCTAGGATTCAAAATGACTAAGACTGTCAGACATAGTGAGGCAACTCTTACTGAGGTAAGAATCTGGAAAAGACTGTGAAGTCACTTAGAAGATGTGCTGAATTTTGTTCAGCAATGATTCACTCCTTATGCCCTCACATGTCAGAGTCAGATACTCCTCATTGCCATGGCTGTTGGGCTTGGAACATGACTTGCAGTGTCAATGTGATGTTACCAAAGGCTAGAATACACTTGCCCACTTGCATTTCTGCATGAAAAGGCCTTGCCCCAGGTGGCCTACTGACTCCAAAAGGATGGCAGACAAGTGCAGCAGGCCTGAACCCAACCTGCTGCCAGGCTCAGCTGAGCAAGCCTAGATGAGTCAATCCACAGTTTACCTGTAGAGTTTAGAGCAATAAATAAACAACAGGGGTGTATGTC
Source organism: Perodicticus potto (assembly GCA_963574655.1). Lineage (NCBI taxonomy): Eukaryota > Metazoa > Chordata > Mammalia > Primates > Lorisidae > Perodicticus > Perodicticus potto. The sequence continues at coordinate 9,760 of CAUYRH010123861.1, forward strand.
ACCAAGATTTTCTGGTTGCGGGTTATCAATAGTCTGAAAAATAAATAATTCACCCACATGTGGAGGAGGAGACAAAACCCGTGAACATTAAGAGCTACATAGGGGAACGATGGTTCTGGGGTTTAAGACCCCCAGCACCTGACTCTGTCCCCCATGGTGACCCATCATGGAAATGACTTGCACTCCAAGGAATTGGCAGAATGAGAGAAAGGCAGGAGCTGTGGCCTCAAGAAGGGTAACACTGAGAGCCCACACCCTTGAGAAGCTCCGTGTGGGCTGAGCATTTTACAGGATATTATAATATTAAATAAAGAGTAGCCATTGCATGCACCACAATTGCACGTGAACTTTATGGCCACCCTGTGTATGTTTCTGTAGACAGCACCTAGATGGGCAGGAGAGCTGCTAGAGGGCAGAAAGCAAACCAAGTCATGAGTCTTTCTGGAGCAGGGCCACAGCACCTTCAAAGGCAAACGGAGTTCCGGCGCCAACTTGGAAGTGATAACAACTAGAACTAATCTTTGGACATGGTTCACAACCTAAGAATTCTAGTGTACACCATTGGAGGAAGTTCTGTGGATAAAGTGAGGGAGATGCATCTCCTGCTAATCTGTGAAGTTGAGGCCTCTTATTGTCTGGCTTTGAGATGCTACTTTGGAATGACCTTCTTTATACACCAAGCAGTTGTGGTGTGAGGTATGACACCCCAAGCTCAGATGGAAGCCCTGATAGATCACACAACTGCACCATAATCACCAGCTCTGGGGTCTTCCTCTTCCCCTCCTGGCACCCACTGTCCTAGAACCCTCCCACCTGCAGATACTGCATGGCTATTCACCTGTCTCTTTCCATTGTGGAAGACTATTTATGAGTTCGCATACTCGACAGATTGACTTCTGAGCCCATGTATGCCATGCAGTCCTCAAATACTGGGACATGGGGTTTCCTTTCGAAAATTCACTACACTGTGAATTAGAGGTTGAGTTTTAGCTAATCGCTAGAAATCTTGTTTTGATGAAGTATTAATAGTTCTACTCTGAATGTTGTCACCATGGAGAAAAGAGCTCCCTGCAAATTTTCCCTAAAATAGGCTATCCAATTCCTGAGGGAACACATTTCTTGAGAAGTGGAAATACATTTTTCACAAAGAATCTGCTACTCCAAATTTGCTACAATAATTTGAAAAATTTTGTATTTCCTTTGGCAAATACCAGTGTGAAAATAACTTAGTGTTATCAATAATCTATGGACTATCAGACTGAATGTATTATGCACTAAGCCATCAAGAAGTACTTGTGTATTTCCTTAAACATGTCTTTTACTTGGCTGGAAAATGTATTAGTCAGGAAGCTTCAGAAAAACAGAACCAATAGAATGTCTTTGTGTGTATGTACACTGTGTATACATATATACATTATACACACATATATATGTATGCATATATATACACACACATACATGTATATACACACACACACACATATATACATTGGGGTGTGTGTGTGTGTGTGTAGAGAGAGACAGAGAGATTTATTTTAAGGTATTAGCTCACGTGATCATAGGGACTGGCAAGTCCAAAATCTGTAGAGCAAGCAGGCTAAAGACCCAGGAAGGAACTGGTGCTGCACCATAAGTCTGAAAACAATCTGAATCAGAATTTCTTCATCCTCAGGGTATCTTAGTCATTTTCTTCTTAAGATCTTCAACGAATTGGATGAGGCTTACCCATATTATGAAAAGAAATCTACTTTCTCAAAATCCACTCATTAAAAGTTCATCACATCTGAAAAACATCTTCACAGCAGCATCTAGGCTGCTACCATGGCCTAGCCACATTAGCACATAAGGTGCATCATCACAGAAGCGAGTAAATTTTTAAAAATAATAACATTGAGAAAAATACAACACTGGTATAAAATGTCAGATTATTATACCAATAAACTTCCCATGCCATGTGTATATTATTGTGCATGAAAATATTCTTGTGTGCATCATTTTGTTGAAATAATCTGACAATCCTAAAAAATATTGTGTTCCTCCCAAAGGAGAATGTACGTATGTCCTCCTGTGTACAAGTTCACAATAGTCCATCCATCTATCTCCCTTATAACAAAACCTTGACTTAAAGAAGTCATAGCAGGGCCCGGCACCTGTGGCTCAAGCGGCTAAGGCGCCAGCCACATACACCTGAGCTGGCGGGTTCATATCCGGCCCAGGCCGTCAAACAACAATGATGGCTGCAACCAAAAAATAGCCAGGCGTTGTGGCAGGCACCTGTAGTCTCAGCTACTTGGGAAGCGGAGGTAGGAGAATCGCTTGAGCTCAGGAGTTGGAGGTTGCTGTGAGCTGCAATGCCACAGCACTCTACCCAGCACGACAGCTTGAGGCTCTGTCTCAAAAAAAAAAGAAGTCATAGCAATGCAAAAATGAGCCATACACTTTCATAATGTCAGGAAAAACATTGCTTACAGGAATGCTAAATCCTTAGGAAAGGAACCAAACTCTCATCATCTTAGATATTACTGAAACAGAAATGGCTCCATCCTGATTGAATAAGCTTTTAAATTTGGGGGTAAAAATGATAACCTTGTCAAATGATGAAAAAATGGTACAATGTTGATTAAAGAAGGAGCTATTAGAAAGTCTCACTGGCAGAGACAACCTTTCATTTAAGCACAACCTGAAAATTCTCCAGCACTTGCAGGGATTTGTCCAGGTGTGAGACAGAAGCCCAACCCCACCATCCCCCTGCTCTTGAGCAATGACTTCATATTTTCTTAGTTGCACTTCCCTTTTCTGAAAAGTGGAGATAAGAATGCCTACTTCCTCAGAATGGGAGAAAATATTTGCAGGTTATGCCCCCGAAAAAGGTTTAATAACCAGAATCCACAGAGAACTCAAACATATTAGCAAGAAAAGAACAAGTGATCCCATCTCAGGGTGGGCAAGGAACTTGAAGAGAAACTTCTCTGAAGAAGACAGGCACATAGCCTACAGATACATGAAAAAATGCTCATTATCCTTAATCATCAGAGAAATGCAAGTCAAAACTATTCTGAGGTATCACCTAACTCCAGTAAGATTAGCCCACATCACAAAATCCCAAAACCAGAGATGTTGGCGTGGATGTGGAGAAAAGGGAACACTTCTACACTGCTGGTGGGAATGCAAACTAATACGTCACTTTTGGAAAGATGTTTGGAAAACACTTAGAGATCTAAAAATAGACCTGCCATTTGATCCTACAATTTCTCTACTAGGTATATATCCAGAAGACCAAAAATCACTTTATAACAAAGATATTTCTACCAGAATGTTTATTGCAGCCCAATTCATAATTGCTAAGTCATGGAAGAAGCCCAAGTGCCCATCAACTCACGAATGGATTAGTAAATTGTGGCATATGTACACCATGGAATATTATGCAGCCTTAAAGAAAGATGGAGACTTTACCTCTTTCATGTTTACATGGATGGAGCTGGAACATATTCTTCTTAGCAAAGTTTCTCAAGAATGGAAGAAAAAGTATCCAATGTA
>CAUYRH010123862.1:0-40189 GCA_963574655.1 Perodicticus potto
TTCTGTCCCTGGGCAATTACAGCTGGGAGTGGAGACCACAGCTCCTGAAAGGATCAAAGCAATCAAGGTACCAAATTAAACCATGCAGTGAAACAAAGACGGCCCATTACTAACAATTTGGTATGGGTACAGTCTGATGGAACTGCCGCAGGGATAGGTGCTACTGTGAAGACTGGGGAGTTAGGAAGGGCTGTGGTAGCCATGAATTTTATTCTGTGGTTCCCACAGCAGTGGCAAATCAAAGTATGGTCCTCGCTTGGTGTCCGTGGGGATTGATTCCAGGACTCCCCAGTGGTGTAATAATCTGCATATAACCTACACATATGCTCTTGTATATAATACCTTAAGTCATCTCTAGTTGGGCTCGGCGCCTGTGGCTCAACGGGCTAAGGCGCCAGCCACGTACACCTGAGCTGTCGGGTTCGAATCCAGCCCCGCCCGCCAAACAACAATGACGGCTGCAACCAAAAAATGGCCGGGCGTTGTTCCAGGTGCCTGTAGTCCCAGCTACTTGGGAGGCGGAGGCAAGAAACTTGCTTGAGCCCAGGAATTGGAGGTTGCTGTGAGCTGTGATGCCACGGCACTCTACCCAGGGTGACAGCTTGAGGCTCTGTCTCAAAAAAAAAAAAAAAAAGTCATCTCTAGTTACAATACTTAAGAAAGTGTAAATGGTTAAACCGTATTGTTGAAAAATTAAAAAGTATGTTCAGTATAGACACATCTTTTCTTTCCTCCAATACTTTCTACAGTTAGGCGAATCCACAGATGTGGAACCCACAGATATGGAAGGCTGACTGTACTTTACAATGGGGCTGATCTGTGACATGATCAGATAAAATGTCTGCCATTTGAAGATTAACTGAGGGAACTAGGGAGCCAGTTAAGAAGCCACTGCAGTGTGCAGTGGTTCATTCTTGTAATCCAAGCACCCTGGGAGGCTGAGGCAGGTGAATCACTTGAGCTCAGGAGTTCAAGACCAGCCTGAGCAAGAGCAAGACCCTGTCTGTACTAAAAAAAAGAAAAATATAGAAAAACTAGCCAGGCATGGTGGTGCATGCCTCTAGTCCCAGTACTCAGCTTGAGCCCAAGAGTGTAAGCTTGCTGGGAGCAATGACTCCATGGCACTCCAGTCTGGGCCAACAGAGTGAGACTCTGTCTCAAAAAAAAAAGAAGTAGCTGCTGCAGATGTCTGTGAGATGTGACTGGGGGATGGGGCTGGAGGAGCTCCAAGCATTGTGCCCAGCCCCAAAGGCCAGGGGCTTGGGTTGGGAGGGGTTCAACCGTGGTTCCCAGGGTAGGGTTGTACTCAAGCCAGGCCTCCCCATCTTTTTTGCATAGGCATAAAGAGAGACCAGGCAGGCAGGTAGAAAATAACTGTTTAATGACAGCCTCAGTTTAAAAAAAATGTATACACTGTACACACATTTACATGGCTTTGGAAGACAGCAGTGCTGGGATGAGGGTTTTAGGGGGATCGAGGACAGGATTGAGGTATGTTGGAGCCTCCAGGGCCTGGGGTGTCCTGCAGGAACACCCCTCCCCAGCTGCCTGTGGACCTTTTGGTCTGCATCCTAGGGAACAGGGCTCCAGCATCAAGAGCTGGAAGACAGCCAGATGCATGCATCTACCCAGAGCTGACTTCTCAGGAGAGGGTTCTGCCCCATGGCCCAGATGCTCAACCAGGGTTGAAGGCCTTGGGGGCCTGGCACCGCTGCCTCAGCACCAACTCCTGGCAGGCACCTCACAGCAGGGAGTGAGTGAAGACACTTTGGTTCCCCCAGGCCTGTCAAAGTCCTACCCTGAGAGACAGGGACGGAGATGGAGAGCAGCCAGGTTTGACCAGGGCCTGCACAGGTGGTGCGGAGCCAGCCCAGACTGCCTTCACTAAGTAATGTCAAAGGCTCCCTGCCCAGTCTGAGACAGTCTCTGGCAGGTGACCACGACCCGCATGGCCCTCCCTGCAATTGTCATGGTGTTCACACCCCCACCCCACCCCCCTGAGGAGACACGAGCTTGGTCCCGTGCTTGTTGCCCGTAGCCATAAAGATGGCTGTGGATCTCTAGCCTGAAATCTGTGGCCTGGCAGGGGTCAGCACCCCTGAGGACATCCAAGCCGTAGTCAGAGGAAAGTGTTGGCAGGCTCGGCACAGCCGAAAAAGTCGGGGCCCACGAGACGGGGGAAGCCTTCCAGAGCCTTCACCTTCACAGGGTCAAACTTCCAGTAAAGGCGGCCGCGCAGGAAGTAGGCATATCCTGAGAGAAGAAGGTCAGGTCTGAGTGAGCAGACAGTAGGCCCCATGCCTGCCCGCCAGCTGTGCCCAGGGATGGGCAAGGGAGGCAGCTGGGTGGGCAGTATTCAGCTACTGCTGGGTCTTCCAGAACCTCTCTTCTTTCCTTGGAGCCCTTCTGCCTGCCCCAGGGTCTGGTCTGTGCTAACACTCTACCTTACAGTTTCTGGAACTTCGGAGACTCAAGTCCTACCTCTCAAGAAAGCAAGAACCACAGCCTTCCCCACCCTCCATGTCATTCTCTCCTACACCCACCAACCCAACTACAGATGGGCATCCTGGAGTCCTGGAGCCTGAGGCCACCCCAGGACAGCTTTCCCAGCAGGTCCTAATGGGGGGAGAAGCAAAGGGGGAGCTGGCAGGGGCAAAAGCACTGGACTGTGAGTCCTCAACTGGCTCTGATCCTTTGCAATTGTGGGAGGCTGGATGGTTTAGTGGTTATGAGCAAGGACCTGGGTGAATTCTGGCTCTGACACCATCTACCTGGCTGGCCCCAATTAGGGGCCTCCTTGCCTGATCTTTTGTTTGCTCCTCCAGAAACTGGGTTCCTAACAGGTCACAAGGCTGTTCTGAGAAGCACACAGGAGTTGTAAGGAGCTTAGAGCCATGCCTAGAGCATCGTCAGCCCTCAGAGCACAGCTGTTACTATTTTTCTGGCTGTAACCAAGGGACTGGGGCAACACTCTGCACTTCTCTGGCCCTCACTCTCCTCATTGGCAACACAAGGGGTAGTACCGCCTGGTCACCAGGAGGAGGGCAGATGGCACTAGGCCAAGAACCTGTGAGGAAGACCTGGGCCGCCTGTGGTGGGTGTGAGGGGCCCCCAGCCACCACTGGGCAGGACATGTGGCTGCTGCACCCACCTCCCGCCAACCACCCCACCCCCAACACACCATCAGCATCCTGGAAAGCAGCGTCGATCTCAGAGGGCACCCCTCGCCAGTCGGTGGCCCGGCGGGGCACTGGACTGTCCACTCGCCGGGTACTGGGATGGAAACGCCAGTAGTCCCCGCCTCGGAAGAAGTAGATCTTATTCTTCTCAGAACCCCAGACCAAGGCGGCATGGACTGGGGACCCCATGAGACCCAGCTCAGAGAGGGGCGCAGGGCCCAGGACAGGCTTCTCACCGTCGTACACCCAGTACTGAGCACCTGCCGGAGAAGGGAGGCTGCAAGGAGCCGCCGAGCCACTACTGCCACACCCAGCCACCATGGACCTGCTCAGCCACCGCCATGGGCTCTGAGCCTGACTCTCCTGTCCATGAAACAAGGGGACAATAATGTGTGCTCAGCATCCTACCCCTAGAGGGAGTGGGAGCCAGCTAGGATGGGCTGGGGTGCAGGCTGGGTAAAGCACCATGGGGGCGTGCTACTCTAATCAGCAGAGAACTGCCTGGGCCCTTTCCCTTCCTCTGTCATCTGTCTGTGACAAATGTCCACTGGATATTCCCCGGGTCCCTGCTGCCCGGGGCCCACATGCAGGTTTCCCATGCCACACCTCTCTTTATTAAGCCTCTGGCACCTGGAAGCCTCCAGGTGCTTGTCTCTGCCAGCTCCAGGTGCACAGACCTGGATAAAATCCCTGCTCCACCTTTTCCAAGCTGCAGCCTTGGTGAGTCACTTCACTGCCCGTGAGCCCCAGAGGCCTCATCTCTAGCACCTGGCCCGTGAGGTAGCTTTGTGGGTTGGACTTGCCAATGCATAGCTCAATGTAAAGAACCATCTGCGCTGTGTCCATCTCAAGAGCTGCTTCCTCTGGAGCACCCCAATTGTCCTAGCCTTTGGGGCACCTTCTCCCTGCCTGTGTCCCTGGGGATCCATCTGTCTGTCCCTTCCTTTGGCATGACATTTCTGCCTCCAGGAAGGCCCCTGAGCAGACTCTTGACCTCCACTCACCTTGGAAGAACCAAATGTGCCCCTGGGCGTCCTCGAAGGCAGCATCTACAGGGCCGGGCAGTCCCTGCCAGTGGCGAGAGGCCAGTGCAGGGTAGCCGGGCTGCAGCCGGCCCCCACGCAACCGCCACACGAAGCCTGCCTTGAAAAAGAAGAGCTCGCCTCGGATGGTAGCGACTGCATCAAAGGAGGCCTCACAGGCATCTGGCTGGGCTCCCGGCTTGAGGGGAGAGGGGCCCTTGCTGAGGGCACATGCTGCAGCCTCAGGGGCCAGCAAGGGAAGGGGGCAGGAGCTGGGGGCAGGTCCCCACCTCCTGACTTCCCACCCTCCCAAGCCTCACCTCCAGCGGTGCAATCTCATTGGTGTCCTCCACCCCAGCCCGGGGGGCCAGGGCTGGGGCCCTGGAGGTGGGGATAGGCCTCGGTTGGCCATATAGGTATTGGATGCCTCTGCGGTCATCTGGGCTGAGGCTCAGTGGGTAGCGGAAGGTGTAGAAAGGGGACATCAGGGCCTTGGCTGCTGTCGTGTGCTGCAGCCCCAGCACGTGGCCAAATTCGTGGGCTGCCACCTGCAGCAGGTCTGTGCCTAGAGAAGGGAGCTGGGTCAGCAACCCCTAGGCCTCCTGCCATGAGACACCCATGCTCCAGACCCCAGCTCAGGAGCCTCGGCAAGTGCCCGTTCTCTATGATTGCCAGTTGCCCCATCTGGAAAATAGGTTCCCAGCCCATACCCTGGTTGTCCCCAATAGTCCAGGTCTCATCATAGTCGAAGTGGACATCCCCTTCTCGGTGGGTCTTGGGGAAGAAGGCATGGGCCAGGATGCCCCCAGGCCCATCAAATGGCAGGTTGTCCCCATGCCAGTACCTATGGGTGGGTGGGGGCAGAGTCAGTGGCTGTTGGCTGGCGGGGCTGTTTCTAGAGGGGTCCCACACCGCCACATCACCTGGTGAAGTCGATCATGATGTCGGCACGGCCCTCCTGCACCTCAGTGAAGGTGAGTGGTGTCACCTCGCTCCACACCTGCAGGGCTTCTGCCACTGTCTGCTGCACCTGCTCCCGCACCAGCTGCCATGGGAACCGGAGGATCCTGGGGGGAGTTGGAGGGGCCTGGGCGTCGGGGCAGGGACAGCCTCTGATGGCTGAGGGGTCAGGAGCTGCCCGCCCCTAAATGCCCGGTGGGTGCATGTACACTTGAGTCACGGGCCAGGTGCACTCTGGGCCTTGGGTGCAGCACATCATTCTCCCCAGCCATGCAGACACATCTGCATGCCGGTTTGGGTGTACTTGATGCGTACATGTGTCTGCATTTGGCGGAAAGAAAACAGGACCGGGAGATCCAAGACCCGCATTCTAGACCTGATAGTGCTGCTCACCGTGGGGAGACCTTGACTCCTTGAGCCCCCTCTTGGTTCCCACGTCCCCACCCAGGAAATTCCTGAGGACCCTGCAGTCTCAGTTCCAATGCAGTGTGACACCAGACCATTCTTCCCTCCCAAGCTAAGTGGCTATCTGCAGGACATGTGAGCCTCAGCCTCCCTGTCACCTGCCCTGGGCCTTCCCTGGTGACCCAGTGAGGAGTCTGCTCCTCCCCACCTCTGCTTCCCGCCATCTCCACCTGCACCAAGCCCAAGGGGGACAGTGATGTGCCTGCCTCCCCAAGAGGATGGGGCTGTGTCTGCTTCCTCTGGGGAGTCCGGGCTCCACCCAGGAAAGGCTGCCTGGTGACTGAATGCCTGTCTCTGAGCACAAGCTGACACTCTTCAGGTGACGACATAAAACACTCCCCTCTGCTGAGAGCTGTGGGGGTTTTTGTCTGCATATGTGTCTCTAAGTTGGGGCTTCAGGGTGCTGCTCCATGGATGGCTGGGGGGCTCAATAGGCACAGAGGTCCATTAGCCACACAGATCTGGCCCTGGTGTGTCCCAAGAAGCAGCTGTGACAGTGGCAGGCTCACACACCACACGCAGGTAGCCCCTACCTGTAGGTGAGGTCCGTCTTCTCCCAGCGCCCACCAGACAGCACAAACCGCTTCTGCCGGTTCCGGGCACTTAGCCCATCAGGTGGGTCAGGCACACCGCAGCGGGGAGGCCTGGGGCCGTTGGCAGGGTGGGGGACCTCCTGGGTGGCAGAGGCAGGTGCTGGGCCACTGGACAGAGCCTCATGCCAAGGCTGCGACCCCCTCCTCACAGGGGGGTGGCGGTGGGCATCCTAGGTAGGAGAGAGAGCACCTAGTCAGGTCTTGGGGTCTCAGGACCTGTGGTTAGAGGTGTGCCCCATCAGCACACCATGCACAGGGAGCGAAGGACACCAGCACTCAGCAAGACTCTGGCATCTAACTCTCTGGTTTCTTGATACTTTATTCCAAGACACCAAGCTGCCTCCCAGCCCCATCCCAGAGGGCCCTGGGCTGCCTGTCGTCTATTCCGGCTACTCAGGCCAGTGAAGTCTGGGCAGTGGTACACTGGCCATGAACTGCTGACTGTATTTTCCACACACAACCAGGAATAGACCCAATGAAGCTCCCAGAGAAACACCAGGCCAGATCTTCCTGCTTCTCCTCAGGGAGCCATCTGTGCTCCTGGGGCTTCAGCAGGAGCCTGGGTGCTCGGTAACTAGCTGCCTTGCCTGCCCGCCCTGGAAACTCATTTCCACCTCCTTTTCTTCCTGTGTCTGCTAAGCTAAAGCACACCTGCGTCACCCCTGTTCTGCCTCCTTGGTCATGTGAGCAGGTTCTGCCATCTCTTCTGTCCAGGATGTCCCCTTCCTCCCCATTTTCCCCCAGCGTGGAGGGGTTGCTGCCCTGCAGTGTGGCCTTGGTTTGCTCACCTGACCAGCGGGGAGGACTAGACAAGGTGATGTGTGTGGAGCGCTTAGCGCAGGCCCGGCGCCCAGGAAGGGCACTGGGTAACCGAGATCCAGCTTCCAGCAGAGGCAGTTTTGCTCACACCCCGCCAGGGCTGGGTGCACAGCAGGAGATAACTCTGTGATCTGCTTGTCCCCTTCATGCAGGGAGGGTGGGGACAGCCAGTTACCAGGCACCTAGGTCCACCTGCTGAAGCCCCAGCAGCACAGATAGCAATTCTGACCTAAGCTCCATCCTACCCTTTGCAAGTCCTCAGGGCAGAAGTCAGAGTTCTTGTACCAGGAAAACAAAAGCTCAGAGAGGGTGGGAGTCCCTGTGAGCTCACCCAGCAAGGCTGTGGCAGGACCATGCAAAGACCCTGGCATTCCAGGCCTAAAGCTGAGGCCTGTGCTTTCTGCTGGGAGACTCAGCACCTTTCTGGTCTGTGCAAATGCAGCCTCCCCACAGCCATATTTGGAGCAGGAGCCGGGCCACTCAGGCCCTGCCTCACTCTCAGCCTCTGGGCAGCTGTCCCAGTCCCCAGATGCCCTAGGGCTCTGGTCAGCATCCCAGGCCTCCAAACTCCAGATCCCGAGCTGAAGATTCAACTCCCACGAACACCCCAACATAAAGGGTTCTTTTGATGGTGGGGGCTATGGAACTGTTAAGGGGGTGAGACCCTGGCACAGTTTCCCCCCTACTTCCCGAGCTTGCTTGTTGCGTGGTGATCTAGCAGAGGCAGCCCCACGGCATGTGGGTTCCAGCCCAATCTGGGCTTATTGTTAGTATTTATCACTGCTGCAGTCCAGGGCCCTCACCTCTCTGATGAGGAAATGGATCCCAGAGAGGCCAAGGAACTTGCTCTGGTAACAGCTAGTGGAAAGCAATGCACTCACAGCCCACCCACTCTATGCTATGGTGACTCTGGACAAGTTACTGCCCTCCCTTAGCCTCAACTTCCCCATCTGTCAAATGGGGGTGGTGCCCCGGCACAGGGCTGCATGACATGCTTCTGAGGCAGCATGTCACGAATTGCCATCTGTGCTGGTGGGGCTTCAGCAGGTGGGCCTGGGGCCTGGTAACTGGCTGTTCCCATCCTCCCTGCATGAAGGGGACAAGCAGATCACATCTCCTGCTGTGCACCCAGCCCTGGCGAGGTGTGAGCAAAACGGCCTCTGCTGGAAGCCATATCTTGGTTACCCAGTGCCCTTTCCGGGTGCTGGGCCTGTGCTCTGCTGCACAGAGGCAGAGAAGCTCCTCGAACTGCTCTGCTCCTTGCCCTCCCAGTCAGTGATCCCTGTGGTTCCTACCACCCACCTCACTTCCAGCTCCCCACCAAATCTCCAGACTACAACGGCAAAACAGAAGTTGCATTTAGAAGAGTTTCCAGGCCCAGAGAAGAAAAGCTCCTCACGCAGGGTCTCCCAGCAAGTCAGAGGCCCTATGCTCCCTCTCTACAGCTGTTCATCGATCTTAGAGAGGCAGTGAACAGGAGATGCCAGCATTTAGGCCTCCAGCAGGTGCACTACTTTTTTTTTTTCTTAGAGCACATCATTTAACAGCTCTTAGAGTCAGGTTCCCCATCACTGGCATAGAACATACTCCCTGCCTCGCTGATCTCCCACACTTCATCTTTTGGAGTCCCTTCTGACCTGGGGCAGGTGCCCTAGCCACGAGGCTGGCACAGCATAGCTTGCTGATTCCTAAGGTGGGTGTCCTCGGTCCTTCCAGGAATACTGGGATTCCATGAGGCAAAGTGGGGGGCATAGACCACCCCTGGGCTCATCTATAGCCCTAGGGAGGTTGGGGAACAGCCGTCCCCCTATTTGGCAGAGGATTGCTCACGGTCACACAGCAGGTCAGGAAAGGGCAAGGCCTAGTCCTGGGGCTCATGCCTCCCGCTCTGGAGCTCCCCCCACCCTGCCCATTGGCTTACCTCCAAATCCCACATTCCTGAGAAGTGTTTCTGCTCCCAGAGCATTCCCTCCTCGCCCAGCCAGTGGCCTCCCTTGGCCTGGCCTGTGGTGGATGCCTGGCTGGCCCAGCCCTGCCCTCCTCTGGCAGGCACCAGACCATAGCCTCAGACACACTCAAGGAATTTCTCCACTGACCCAGCCTCCTGGCAGAGGAGCTCAGAGCCTCAGGGTCAGCCCCTGGGCAGCACCAGACAGAGGGGAGATAGGGAGGGCCCCAGGTTAGGAAACCACTAGGTAAGACCAGACTAGTTGTGCCTCTCTCCAGGTCTGTTTCTATCTGTTCAACGGGATAATTAATCAGGGCTGTGCCTTCTGCCGTTCAGAGGTGAGCCTGAAAGGAAGGGCACTTGGGTCAGGCTGTGAGGAAGATGCGAGCATCACCACCATTCTATGCAGTATCCTGCCCCTCTGAGGCCCAGAGACATCAAGCAACCTGCCCAAGTCACACAGCCAGTTAATAAGCAGGGTTACCTTCTCCCCACCAAACCTTCCCTCTCTCTCCCCTGATGCCTTCACAAGGGAAGCAGCTTTGGAAGGTAGGAACTGGGGTGGATAAATATTTACAGAGCTCTCCTGGCCCTGCTGACCTAGGGATAAACATATCAGAGGTGACCCCAAATGCTCCCTTTGTGTCTGCAGAGTGACAGGCAACAGCCCAGCTCAGACCCCACCCGAGGCTGGCCCCCAGTCACAGTAATGACCCTGCAATAAGCACCAGAGTGGCAGCTACAGGTGACAGTGTCTGCAGTGCCAGGCATCACCTCCTTTAATCTTCAATGCCCAGCAGCAGGCACTGTTACCTCTCCCCCTTTCTCCATTGCAGTTGAAGTGGGTGAGGTTCTGAGACAAGGCATAAAAACCAGGTCATGTGGTCCAAACGCAGCTCCCTCCAAGTCCCACACCCACGCATTTAACAGCTACCCAGGGTGATTTTTTACTCTGTCCAGGTCCTAGGGGACCAAGAGGGGCTGGGATCGGGAAGAGGCAGGGCCTCCAGACTGAAGTGACCCCTCTATCTGCTCTATGCCACCCATCCCGTCCCCTCCTGCTCTCATAGCTAGCACAGGTTGGCCAGGGCAAAGCCAGTGTCGTTAGATAGAGGCCCTAGCCTGCCTTCCTCCCTCTTCCTGGGACCAGTCCCAGAACTCCAGCCTGTCGCCCTCCAATGTTCCCATCCCTGCTGAGCTGGCTGGACACCTCAGCTGCACAGCAGACGGGCCTGGGCACCCAAGCCCTGCCTGGTCACTATGTGACTGGTGCCTTGAACCCCAGCTCAATGGAAGGTGCAGGCTTTGGGACAAACACAAGTCTGCACACATATATATACTCATTGACAGCCTCTCCACTTTCTTCTCCAGAGCACACATTATCTCCCCGCCCTTCTGCTCTCTGAGGGTCTCAATTCCCTACTCTCAGCACCCCCTTCTTTCTGAGGCCCACTTCTCTGTCCCACCCACTCCCAGCCTCCCAAACTTGCTGCCAGCAAGTGGGAGGGGGCAGTATCCCCTTCAGGCTCAGACCCTACTTCCTCCCGCACAGCACTGCCCCACTGGCACCTCCTTTATTCCCCATCCCACTGCACTCCTGGAGGTGCGCTCACCGCAGCCATACACCTGCAGCCTGACACCGCCTGGGACCTGCTCGGCTTTGTCCCTGAGATGAATAGGGGGCCCTGTAACCACTCCTTCTGCTTCCTCTCCCAACACACATTCCAGCATCCGCTGCTGGCGGGCGAGAAGCAGGTCCCAGCGCTGGGAGGGGGCGTGAACCCAGCGTGGAGTCCCGCTCACTGGCCAAGCGATCCCAGCGCTCGTCTTGCGCACTCCCAGGGACGGGAAGCTCACTATCCACCACGCCCATGAGGAACCAAAAAGCGTTTCGGGCACCGGCCACGTCAGGCCACCGGGGCGCCCCGGTGGGTCCAGACTGGCCGCTGGGCCCAGCCCGCGTGCCTGGCGCCCCCTCCGCGAGAAGCGGCCGGCCGGCGACGGGCACTCACCAGAGGCCGGGCCCCGGCCAGCAGCGGCGGCGGCGGGAGCAGCAATACCAGCAGCGGGAGCGAGAGCAACAGGGCGCGCGGGGCCGCGCAGCGGAGCCCGGCGGCCGGAGCCATCCGCCCCGAGGCTGCTGGGCCTGCTGGGCCGCGCCGGGCGGCCGCCGCTTATACCCTCCGCCCCGCCCCCGGGCAGGCCCGGCCCCGCCCCCCGTCGCCTTTTGTTCTAAACTCTCCCAGCCACCACCGCCAGGGTGGGGGAGGTGGACAGGGAGGGGCTGGCCCCACGGGGTCGGACGGGAGACAGGGACCCGTCCTGGAATGGGCCGGCCTCCCCTCCTGTCCTCGCAGGCCTGGTACTGCGTGACTGGACAGCTGCAGCGTGCTTCAGTTTCCCCGCTGTGTGGAGGACGTCCAAAGCTTTAAACCTGGTAACTCCGAGAGGAGTCGGGTTTCATACCTCCTGAACTCTACCCCCTCCTTTGGAAGGTGCATTCCGCTGGGTCTCCTTGGTGGCCTGACCTCCGACCTTCTGCTAGCCTGTGACAGGTGGTCCTACCCGGGGCAAGTTCTCCCGCTCCTCAGAGCCGCAACTGATTCATCTGGAAGGCATAATATAATAATGCCTGATTCATCAGGCGTAATAACCCCTGTAAAGAAAGGGATATTAACATGTGTCCCCTGGGGGAAACTGAGGCACATGGCAGGGGCTGGTCAGCTGCTCAGTTTGGAACAGAATCATAGGCAATTTATGGATGGGGAAATGGAGGCTCCAAGAGGAAGGGGCCAGAGTTTTCCATGTCAGAAGGCAAGTGGAGGGGTCAGAAGGCCCTCTAGCTGGTCAGCTGCAGGGGGACTAAGGGTGTCTGAGTGGGGCCCCGGGGGGGGGCCCAAGGTGTCCCCTGGCGGAGAGAGAGGAAGTGAGGATGGGAGAGGGCGGTGTACACATTCTGGAAGGGATCGTCCAGCCTCATCCCTGATTGAAGCGAGTAGTCAATCCCGCTGTACATCCCCCTCCCACACCATGATGAAGGGCTTCGTCATCATCATGGCAATCTGCTCCAATCATGGAGTGCCAAGATCTAGGCAATGGCTCCAATCCTGGCAGGCAGGGGTCTGAGCTGCTATAAGGTGAGGTTGTGCGTGGGCAGGCAGCCTGGAACAAGAAAGGGCAGGGGGAGCTTTTCATTGCTGTTCCAGGAAGGCTCCACAGAGACTCCTAGAGGTCAAAGAGAGGCATGACAGACTGTTGGCAATCTTTTTCTTTAAAGTGACTCGCTTTTAGAAAGTAGGACCTTCAATGCCCGATTCAGCATCATCTTGCCAATAGTGGCCAAGAAATCATGGATTTGATGAGCTATTTGTATATTTTTCTGAAGACGTGCATTCATGAAAATGCATAGCTAGTTAAACAAAACTATTCCTTTGTCTAACATCTTAAATGGTCTTGAGTGCCTCTAGGGGTACACGGCCATGCCTTGTGGAATCTGCAGGCTACCAGCTATGGGAGCTGAAGTGACAGTCAACCCCAGTAATGGCTGGGGCATTGCCAAGTCTACAGTGTGCCCAGCAAGGAGTGCTGGTCACAGAGGGCTTCCTGCAGGAAGAGGACCCTGATGAGCTAGAAGAGTGGTTCAGTTTGGCATATAGAAACAGGTGGCAAGGAACTGCATAAGCCAAGGAATAGCTGCTGGACTAGGCCTGTGGGGAGGAGAGAACGGCCCATCCTTCGTATGCTGGCCTCGCTGGCAGGCCCACTCTGGAGGTGGGTGGTCAACATCAGTGAAGGGGACACTGAAGGTGGGTCAGGGATGGCCCTTCTTCACAGGCTGGCTGAAAGGATTAAAGTGTGGTGAGAACAGGGTTGTTCACATGGCTTTCATGTATAGTATGAATGACCGGGAACAGCCCCCCCATAACCCAGCGGTCTCTCTCCTTGCCCGCTTGCCCTCCTCCTCACAGAAGGACCTTCTCTCTCCGCTTAGTGACAAACGTCCCCGCTCCTAGGATGCTTTTGTTCTTGGTGATTTTACCCTCCCCGCAAATGCTGTGCCGGGCGGCCTTGGTGATACACCGGACAGTGATGAGACAGAGCCCCTTCCTGCCCCCACCTAGGGGTAATAGTATGACCGCTGCACGGTCACTCAGAAAAGACCATAAAAACCTCCAGAAGGGCAAGGAGGTGTTCTAACTTCTCTCCCCAGCCTCCCGTTGGCCAGGGACCAAGGTGCTGAAATCCTGAGGCCACAGGATTCAAACCTGTGCTCGGTTTGACCTGAGACGCACCAACCAACGCCTCTAAGGCGTTCAGGCTTGAAAGTCACGTAAACGCTGCACCCTGGGAGCCAGGCGAGCTGGGCGACGGGGTCCGGTATCGCGGGTGACCTCATCGCATCCCAGCGGGCGCTGCCCAAGGTTGCCCGCGCCGGCAGCGCATTTTGGCCGAGTCAAGGAGGGGTCGGGACGCCCCCTAGCGGGGGTTGTGGGGGACGAGTCGCTCCACGCCGCTTGTACCCGCTCTAGTTCACCAGAATCCCTGAGGCCACGAGGTAGTCAGCAAACCCAGTCTGGTGAGAGCCAGCAGGGAGAGGACCCGGCCTGCAGCCGCGCACCCCACCCCCTCCCTAGCGAGCCTCAGCCTGTCACCTCCCTGTCTCCTCTCCCCTCCAAGGCTTGTGACAATCCGCAACTCCACTCCCCGCACTCCGGTGGTGGAAGAACCTAGTTCTGTCGCCCCTTCCTTAGTCCCCAGCGCTTTGCAGCATTGGCCTGTGTCCCCAGGCCCTGCTCGCTGAGTCCGCGCAGAGACTAGGAGCTTTTGTGGGGGAACTCGGGAGGCGCGGGGTTGGGGGAAGTGCCACCTCCCTCTGGGGGCGTGTCTCCGAGGCCCCGCCCCCAGGCTTCAGTTCTTTTGAGCCCGCTGTAACAAGCGCCGAATTTGTCCTCGCGACACAAGCGTCTCTGACTACGCACAGCCGTGTCCTACCGCTGCCACCATGCCTCGGGGGAGCCGCAGCGTGGCCGCCCGGCCAGCCAGGTGTGAGGGAGATAAGGGCACGGTGGGGAGGGGGCTTGGAAAGAGTGGGCACCCTCCCCAAAGGCGTCCGCAAAGTGACCTTGCCTGCTACTGCGCCATCTTGGCTGGGGGAGGGGGAAGGGTGCAATGATCACGTGTTTAAGACCCAGGTCGCCCACCTCCCCGGGAACGGGGGAGGCTGTTTCTAGGAGCTGCTGGCCCTTCGGCCCCCTGGTCAGAGGTCCCGCGAGGATTAACTGTGCTTCTTTGTGCCCCCCGCAGTCGTCCCCCTGCGCACTCTGCCCACCCACCTGCGCACCCACCGCCCTCTGCGGCCGCCCCAGCCCCTGCCCCTTCGGGCCAGCCGGGCCTCATGGCTCAGATGGCGTCCACGGCCGCAGGGGTAGCCGTAGGCTCGGCTGTGGGACACGTCGTGGGCAGCGCCCTGACTGGGGCCTTCAGCGGGGGAAGCTCGGAGCCCGCCCCCGCCCAGGCTGCAGTCCAGCAGGTGAGCAGCAGGTCCAAGAGAACTAAGGCAGGATTTTCTCAAGGCCACACGGGGAGCTGCTGAAGTATGCAAGTGAGAAGTGTCTGAGTGTATTCACAGTTGCCGCAAGCCCAGGACTTTGCCCAAGGAGGGTCCTGTTACTCACTCTGCTGTTGAGCTGTCACTTAAAAGCAGGCTTCCCAGCCCCTCTCTGGAGACCAAGGTCCCTAGGCTTCCAGGGAGAGACACCAACCAATCATTTAAAGATGGGGAAACCAGGGCCCCTGTCGTCCTCAGAGATCTGCCTAAGGTCACCTAACCCTAGAGAAGAGAGGGATTTAAATTTAATTGGCCACATCTAGATCCAGCACTGTGGCCCCTGGGCCCAAGGGCAAAGGGCAGCCACTTGCATGATGGCCTCTCCACCACCTGGGGCCCCCACCATCCCTAAGCCAAATTTGGCTTAGAAGCTGGGTTAGGGGTCATGAGGATCAGTGTGGCTGAGCCAGGAAGGTGCCAGAACTCGTGGGGGTGGGGCTCATACTCTAAGAGTGCTGGACTTTTCTAGAGCCTTCTCCTCCCTCTCCTGCACCTGTCCAGTGTGCCCATTATGGGGCAGCAGAGAAATGGTCTATGTCAGCTGCTGCTGGTTCACCTCTTTCACCTATGGAGCAGCCCAGGCTAGCTCCATAGATGAAGTTTGGGTATTATGGGACACCCAAACTGGGGGTGTAGGAGGGACAGGTACCCCCCAGCTTAGGAACCCACCTCGAACCCCCCTTACCCTGAGTTGACCCTGTGGCCTCTTGTACTGTACTCCCAGGCCCCTGCCCACTCTGCGCCCCAGCCCTTGCAGATGGGGCCTTGTGCCTATGAGATCAGGCAGTTCCTGGACTGCTCAACCACGCAGAGTGACCTGTCCCTGTGTGAGGGCTTCAGTGAGGCCCTGAAGCAGTGCAAGTACAACCATGGTGAGTTAGTGGATTCTGAGGGGAGGGCAGGAGAGCAGGTCCTCTTCCTGCACCGCAAGCTGACCACTGGCCTGTGCTACCCTCTCCCTCCACAGGTCTGAGCTCCCTGCCCTGAAGAAGGCTGTGCAGACTCAAGGGCAGCCCTGTGCCTGTCCCCTACCCTCTTACCACCAACCAGACCACAACGCCAGATTGTACCCGTGTAGCTGGGATTGGGAATGATGACCCGAGACACAAATGTACAATTAAAAGAATTTATTTTAGACCACAGCTTGTTTCATGCCACATTGTTGGCCTGTCTGCCAGGAGCTCCCTGGCTGAGGAGGTGAGGTCAGGGGAGATGGATGGTTGTTTTAATTCCCATGTGTGGATTGCTTCACTGTAGGTCCTGTCCTAGGTGGGATGGAAGGAGCCCTGTTGTAATCTACACGGAGGTCAGACTGCCTCAGACAGTCCAAAGTGGGGTGGTGAGGCATTAACCTGTGACCCCAAGAACATCTGAATCTGGGGGCTGGAATCCTGGGAGGAGCCTGTTATCTCCCCTTTTTCAGGGGTGCTTTGCCTCCTCCATCCTTCTTGTCCTTGCCTCTGGATCCCTTTCTCTGTACCCACATCTTAGGGACCCCCAGAGGCCTCACATCCTGTCTGTGACCTTGACCTTCTTGCTGGTGCAATGTAATTCTAGATTCTGCAAGAGGAATCCTGCTGGACTCCTCTCTGTTGCATCTGACCACACAAAGCAGACGTCATGGTCAACCCCCTTGGGTCCCAGTCCAGCTTTGCCATTTGGCTGAACAGAGGAGCAGACCCTTCAGACCCAGGGCAGACTGCCCCACCACATACTGAGCTGTCACATCTTGCACTGAGCACTTACTGTGCACCAGGCCCCCACTGGGCCCTCTTACACCTCTTTGGAAGCATTGATGACATTCCTGCCCTTAGGGCACTTACACTGCATGGGGTGATTCTAGGTACAATGTGTTCTGTCATGGTGGTATATGCGTGCAGAGTTGTCCCTAAGTGTGTCTATCCACCCGGAAGGTCTCCCTCGGTCTCCCTCGGTGTCTGTATCTCCATACCTGGCTGCTGGCCCCAGCTAGCGAGTCCTGGATGGCAGAGAGGCTGCCCTTCCAGACCTTGAAGGGGGACCTTGCTCCCGGCCACGCCGTGTGCCCGTGCGCTTCCTCCGGTCCTGGCTCACGGGAGGGAGGCCTGACAGCCAGCGCAGCTCATCTGGAAGGCCCAGGAAGCCCTGAAGATTGGGGCTGGAGAGATGAGCCCTTCCCCCCAGGGATCTACCCTAACACTCACCTGCCAGCTCTGGACTCTGGTCATCTAGGTTCTCCAGAAGGGACTCGTAGCGGGTGGGAGCGCCATCCTCTCCCTCTGTGGAGTGTGGAGAGAGGGTGATGGACCCCTGACTGTCTGCCTCTCACTCTGGACCTGCCTTCTAGAGCAGTCTGGGGGACAGGGCACTGGTGTCACTGCTTGGGGATAGGTCCCTGCTGAGATGGGCAGCTGGGTAGTGTCTTGGGTAGTTTGTGGCCTGCTGTGTCCCCCTGTATGTACCAGCTTAGCCACAGGGGAGAGTCTTGGGCTTCACTTACTGATGATCTGCACGAGAACATAGGTCCCCCGCTCCTGCAGTATGGCATTGGCCATGCACTCGGCTGCGGAAGCCCCCTCCTCCAGCTCCTCCTCCAGGCTCACCAGATGCCCATCCTCACCCAGGAGTGCGATAGTTGCTGGGAAGGCATGGAGAGAGGTTGGGCAGGGCTGGCACATCCTCCTGGGGCCCTTAGCCCCTCCTCCTCAGCCCCCTCCCCAGTCTCCTCACCATCTGGGGGGACCCTTCCCCTCTGCTTCAGGTGGGCGGTGAGGGTCACCAGGTTACACCAGGGATTCACCAACTCCCAGCAGCCGGCTGTAGGGGTAGGGGCAGAGGTGGGCCTGCGGAATCTCTTCCCCCTCAATCTGGGATTCTCTGCTTCATCCTCCGATCTCTCCCCTTCCCAGAGCTGCGACTAGGGGTAGGGGCTAGGCGAGGACTGTGCCCCAGGCGGAACAGCTCTGGCAACTTATTCTTAAACTGCCAGAGAGACCCCCTCCTCCATCTCCGGAGCTGCAAGTGGGGGGACCAGCCAAAGACTCATGCGCGAGCACAGCCTCCCACGCTGGCTCCGCCCCCGCAGGTGACAGACCCGCCCCGAGGGGCGGGGAAACTGCAACGGCGGCCAGAGCTTCTTGCGTCTGTTCACGCCGAAGCTTCAGGGCCACTGTTGAATGGGGAAGAGGTTCTGCAGTTTAAAAACGTGCTCCACGGGTGGCGTGGCGGACACTGGCCCAGAGGAGTCTGCAAGAGTTACCCGGGCGGGGTCAGCCCGGGTTTTCTCCTCAAGGGACTCGCTCCAGGCTTTGCCTCCGCACACAGCCGCTTCTTCAACCCTTCGTCCCGTCCCCGCCAGCACCTGCACCCCTTCTTTCCGCTATTATCTCCCCAACTTCCCCCAGCGAGAGGGAAGCGCCTCTGGGGGTCCATCCCCCGTCCTGGCGGCCGAGACTGGGGACCCCACTCACCTCCAAACATCACCGTGATAAACATGGCTGCAGGGGGAGGAGACAGGTTGGGGCGGGCTTTGATCCCCAGACCCCTGAGTCCCCGACTAAGGCAAGGCCGGGAGCTGACAGCGGGGGCCCTGTGGACAGCTGTGTCTGTGAGCGTGGGCTGGCCCTGCAGTTAGTCCGAGACCCCAGGGCCGCCTCTTCCTCCCGCCGCTGGCTGGGCCCGAGCTACTCCCACCGGCTCCCAAGCCGGTCTCCATGGCAGTGGGAACCGCCGAGGCATCTAGGCAGGAACCGCCTTCCTCTCTGTATCCCGGTGACGGAACCTGGGCGGGCAGGCATTCTTTGAGGCGGGGCTCTGGTCTAGCCCATCTTGGGGATTCCAGCCTGGTTCAGGGGTGCCCCTATGCCTTCCTCCGGAGACTATGTCCCCCAACAGTGAGAGACAGGGCTCCTCGCTGAATTGGGGGGGTCCTCAACAACTTCTGCAGGTTCAAGGCCCTTTCCTGTGCTCCCTCCTCTCCGCCTCCCCCCCTCCCAGCCTTCTCTCTCTCTCTTCTTTTGTCCTTGTTTCTTTTTCTTTTGGTGTTTTCGAGTTTTGACAAATCTTACATAACCACCACTATAGTCAGGATAATACATAAAACATGTCTATCACCCCCAAATTCTGCTGGGCCCCTTGGCAGTTGGCCCTAGTCACTGGCATCCACGCTGTTTTCTGACCTTGCCCTTTCCAGAAGGCCCCAGTATACGTGAAATGAGCCAGAGTGGAGCCTCCTGAGGCTGGCTTCTTTCACTCAGCACCACGCCTCAACAGTTTACACCTTACCTCTGAGGACCGTCTCCTTGGATGTACACAGTTTGTTAATCATTTACCCGCTGTTGTTCTGATTTTTAGAGCTGATGAATTAAAAAGCCAATGTAGACATTCACCTACAGGTGCGAGCAGTTTTCGTGCCTCTAGGTTAGTAAACAGCATGAAAGGGATTGCTGGGCCCTCGGTGTGCGCCTGTTTAACAACTTTATAGGGAACTGCCAATGCGTATTCCAGTGGGTCCTCATGCTGTTCACTGTCCTTTCTGCCTTGTTCCTGGGCCTCCAGATACACAGCGGGTCACAAATACCTCCTTGTAAGCTCTCACTGCTAGCTAGGCCTGCTCACTGGCCTTGCTGTTGTTCCCTAATATTTATCTGCCTCTCCCACTGTCCTCTCCTTAACGTCTTCTCTGTGTGTTCCCCTGCTTTCCATCTTCATCCTTCCGTGGCTTTTCTCCATCTTACTTTCTCATGCCTGCTGCCTCCACTGTCTCCTGCCCCTCCCTCTGAGCTCCCACCTGACCCCTCAGCCAGGGTGCCGTATGGGCACCTGCAGCAGCCTCCCCCCACCATCATTTTGCTTTCTCTCTTTTCCCCAAGAAATCCTCCTGTTTCTCCTGCCCTGGGTCCTTCCTGCAGCTCACCATCATCACGCTCTTGCCCTGGATAAGCACTTTAGGCTGACTCAGTGTTCCCACCTGTACAAAGAGGGCTTGAACTGTGTGACTCAGGGTGGAGGATTAAATGTCTTCACACTTTAGAAAGCCATGTCTGGGCTCAGCAGGACAAGCACTCCAATCAGTACTGTGGAAACAGGCAGCATTTCCCAAGCTTATTTAAACACAGGGCACTTTCTTCCTGGGACAGCACCCTCTCTGGGGACCCACATCTTGCAGAACACAGCTCAGGAGACTCTTTTAAGGGTGGAGACTCCAGTGCCTGGGGCTTCAGCTCTGATAGTCACCACTCTACCATGTAAGGGGCTTTTATCTTGAGTGTCTCTGAGGTGTCCTAAGGAGATGTCAGGAATGTGTAGGACCCTGCAGGGGCTTTATAACTCGGAGGGGTAGGACCCTGGAGAGGCTACCCAACCAAGCTCTGGAGGCTGTGAGTTGTATTATAAGGCCAACAGATCAGAATACAGACCAGATTGCCATTGAAAAGGTAATTTGTTACAGCTCTCAAGAAAAGGGACACCAGGCCATGGCAGGTCACCCAGGGAAATATGAAGGTTGATCCTGAGGCAGAGGGAGAGGAACGAACTGTGGGCAAACTTATTGTGGTTTCCAAAGGAAAAGGCAAGGCTGGACAGGCAGGTTTAGGATGGAATGATTTTAGGTGAGCTCTGGGGCACGGGTGCCTTGTGCTGGGGAGGTTAGGACAGGTGAAGTGTGTAACCTGATAAACAAGTCTCTGCTATCTCCAGAGGCTGGCTAACCCTGGGAGGGGTGGTCTTTGCATGGTCTTCGAGGCCCCAGATTACAAAGCATTAGAATATGGAAAACGAAAGACACACTCTGCACTGCACACTGAGCAGATAGGTCTTATCTTTGTTTTTTCACAACCCTTGGGCTGGCAGTATGATGAACTTCATTTTCCAGATGAGAAAACTCAGGTACAGGGAGGGGAGTAACTTGGCTGAAGTCATGCAATTAAGTGTAGGAGTTGAGATTCAGACCCAAATTGAAAACCACCTCAGCTCCCCTCCCTCTGGCAAATTATTATGTTTTCCTTTTACAGACAAGGTCTTGCTCTATCACCCAGGCTGGCACTGTCATAGCTCACTGCAGCCTCCCACTCCTGGGCCTCAGCCTCCCAAAGTGCTGGGGTTACAGACATGAGCCATCCTTTGACAAATTAAAGGGACTGATGATGTCAAGTGCTGGTGAGGATGGGATCTGGAACTCTCTTATCCTGTCGGTGGGAGTGCCTGCGGGTCCAAACATGTTGGGAACCCCGGCAGTATCTGCACACACATTCCCTACAACCCAGCAGTTCCATCCTAGATGTCGGTCCAGCAGAGGTGGGAGCACAAGTTCACCAAAAGACATTGGCAGGGATGTTCATAGCAGTTTTGTTTTTGTTTGTTTCTTTTGGGGTTTTATTTTGGGGGGGATACCAAATTTCTTTATTTGGAGGAATGGTACAAATGAAAGAACTTAAGTAGATGTTCTGGTACAACAGAAAAGGTAAAGGAAACCCCAACATACATGCACTGCCCTGGTGACCACGGAAGTCCCCGGTGACTAGGGGGAAGTTAGCCTAAGGCAGCTCTCATGAGCACTGTCTGCTAGGGTGTGTTTGTCAAAGAGATACTCCCCACGCCAGATTCGGGGGGGTACGTGGTCACCCACCTCTTTGATGGATTTCACCTGCTCATTCAGGTAACATGTCTCAATGAAGTCACACAAATGGGGTCATTTCCGTCAGAGGCCAGTTTGTGCAGTTCCAGTAGTGACTGCTTCACACTTTTCCTCAGTTGTGACGCACACTCCATCGCATCCAGCCCGCTCTCCCAGTCATCACAGTCTGGTTTCTTGATATCCTGAAGGAAGATTCGGCCATCTCTTTGATCCTGCAGCTTCGTCAGTTTCTCAGCATGTTCCCTCTCCTCATGAGACTGGTGAAGAAAGTGTTTGCTAAAATTCTGCCAAGCCACATCATCGCGGTCAAAATAGTAAAACATGGACAGGCAAATGTAGCAGGCGTAGGGCTCCAGGTTGATCTGGCAGTTGACGGTGGCCTCTGAGTTCTGGCGGTAGTTCTGGCACACCTGTGAGGGGAACGAGCTTGTCATAGTGGTGGCTGAGGAGAGGTGGTGGGGCCCTGGGGGCCGTCTGAGGGCGCGGTGAGGAGGTATCAGAGGGCTGACTCTCAGCAAAGAACATCTCATTATCACTGTCTCCCAGGCTCTTTATTTGATTACCGTTTTATTTGTCATGGCCAAAGAGCAGAAAGCACCCCAATGTCTAATAACAGGAGGATGGATAAAGTAATTGTGGTGTGTTCACGTAGTGGATTACACACAGCTGTGGGAATGAACTAACTATTGCTGCATACACACTGATGACTCTTACAGCGCCTGAGCAAAAGAAGCAGGCACGAGAGAGGATGCATTTATAGCTGAAGTTCTAGAGCAAGGTAAAAAAAGTAATCTAAGGCGACAGAAATCAGAATGATGGTTCCCTGGAGGGTCATTACTGAAAAGTACACGAGGGAGCCTTCTGGGGATATGGAAACATTCTAAATCTTGATCTGGGTGGAGGTTGTGGTGGGCTGTGTGTACACGTAGATGTGAAATCACCAAGCTATATACTAAAGATGTGCGCACTTTACTGTACGCCAGTTGCACCTCAATAAAAGTAGATTCCAACCCCCTGCTACAAGTGCGTGTGAGGCATTCTGGGCTTCTATTCTCCATAGGCCTCGTGGGGCCAGGACCTGACATTTCAGCAGATAGGGGTCTGGCCATTGGGCCCGGATACCGGCCCTCCCTCCGCAGTCCCTGGGCTGATTTGCATGTCTTGTTTTGGTCCAGTGGCCTCCCCAGCCCTGTGCCCCCAGGCACCTGGAGCACAGCCTGCAGCCTGGCAGAACCACTCCCCTGCCTGCCTCCCTGCCTCTGGCCATGGCCTGCTTGTCCTTGGCCCTCCTTCTGATGGGGACCTTCGTGACAGGTGAATTCTCCCTGGGCCGGGCTGACAAGGGTGTGGAGTGAGGGACAGTACTGGCCTCAGAATGTCCTTGCAAAGGAGCAAATCGGTGGAGATGGTGGGAAGGGCCCCCGGAGTGAGACTCCAGGAAGTTCTGCCCCTGACCTGAGGCAAGTCACTTCACTGTGTAGACCTTGGTTTCCCTATTTGTGAATGGCCAGACCACCAGGGCCTCTTTGGACTCAGATTTTTTGGTCTCCTTCTTAGTTCTTTACAGGGGAAGGTGGTGTGCCTCAGAGGCAAGCTAACTCTGAGAGGGTCCCTGGCAGCTGGTGTGATGGGGTGGGGGGTCTGTAGAGAAAGCTGGGCAGGCAACAGGAGGACCCAGTGGCTGCCAGTAATGCCCTCTGAGCTCTGGCCTTTGATTGACACGGATCCTTGGGTATGTGGCACTAACAGGGACTTGGCGATTGCTGAAAGGTATAAACAGTGGTGCCCAGAGATGAGGCTACAGAGATGTTCATGCCAGGTTTATTGAAAGGGGAGTGTGACCCACATGGGTAGTGCAAAGATGGCATTTGCCCCCAGGGACAGTTAGAGACCACTTTTTTATGGATCTGTGGGGGGTGGGTAAATTGCCTGTCAGGTTAGTGTCTTTGGGGAGAACTTCTGGGGAGTGGGGCTAGCCAGATCCTTTGTGTCTTTGTCTTAGGAGGAGAGGAGAGGGAAGAGTTTGTGTGTGGCTGTTAGGCCCCCTAATGTTAAAAGGGGTAATGGGGGCAATGGTCTGTCTTCAGAAACTGCTTCTGGCTGGACAGGGCAGGAGTTGTCCTCAGTGGGATGAGTTGGGTGTTGGTAGGGCTGTGTGGGTTTGGTTGTATTGGGAGAGGGTTCAAGGACAGCAGGAATTTGGTTTAAATCTGGCCTGAACATCTCTGTGACCTTGTCTCTGGGCAACACCATTTACACTTTTCAGTTGCCAGCTCCAAACTGCTCACTCAGAGGGAAACAGAGGCCCAGAGAGGGCACCCGAAGTCACACAGAGCCAGGCCTCTTGCACCCCGTCCATTGCCAATCCTACAACATTGATCTTTGGTAGTGGATGTCTCCTTGGAGGCTGACTGAGCCTTCATAGATCCGGGGTTGGAGGGGGGAGCCAGGCCGAACCTGATTGGATCTGTGCCTCTTAGTTTCCCAGCCAGGCCCGGTCCAGCCAGATGCACTGCTGGTCTTTCCAGGCCAAGTGGCTCAACTGTCCTGCATGCTCAGCCCCCAGCACACCATCAGGGACTATGGTGTCTCCTGGTACCAGCAGCAGCCAGGCAGTGCCCCCCGCTATCTCCTTTACTACCACTCGGATGAGGAGTACCACCGGCCTGATGAAATCCCTGACCGATTCTCAGCAGCTAAGGATGTGGCGCACAATGCCTGTATCCTGACCATCAGCCCGGTGCAGCCCGAGGATGACGCGGATTACTACTGCGCTGTTGGCTTCAGCTCTGGTCCCTAGGGGTGGGAGGCGAGACAGCGCCTCCTGCCTGCCCCTGACCTTGGGCCCCTCTTTAACTTTCTTTGAGCCTTGCTCTTTCTCCTCTGTAAAATGGGTTAATAACATTCAACATGTCAACATGAGCTATTGTGAGGGCCATGAGATCTGGGTGAACAAAGTGACTGTGGTTGGTCTAGGAGTGTGGGGGTTTGGGGGTTCTGGTGATTATTGCCAGAGGAAGCACCTGAGATCCTTGGGGCGTGACTCAGCCTCCCCTCTGGCCCCCAGGGGGCTCAGATTGGTGGCCTGGCCTTGAGTGACCTGAGGAGCTGCAGAGAGAGAAAAAGGAACCAGACCTTGCCACCCACAGGTCTGCATGGCTGGTTGTGTTCCAACCGTCACGGGTTTGGAGTGGTTAGGAGGGGCAACCCCTCACTATCCCTTGGCCTCTCTGCCCAAGGCAGGACAGAGCATTGCTGGGGCAAGGAGGAACACCATTTGTGGGTAGCACTTTAGGGCGGGGGGCTTAGAGGCACCCAAGGAACAGGGTTGAGGGTACCGAGGACAGTTGGGCAGAGGGCTGGGGCAGGGTCCCTCCACTGGGAGGTGTGTTCTCTTGGCCTCCTGAGGGAGGCGCTCTTATGGGCTGGGCAGCTGCTCCTGAGCGGCAGGGGCCAAGGGCCAGAGCACCGGGTGCAGGGCTAAGTAAAGCCATCAGAGGCAGGGCTCAGTGACTGGAAGTGGGGAACATTCCTCTTCCCTCCCGGTGCCCCTATGAGGCGCATAAATGTCTGCAGGTCAGCCCTCCGCTGCACAGAGTCGGGGTCCCGCCGACACTCTCAGCCACATCCTGGGTTTTCGCCGGCCGGTTACTCTCATCTACGCCTCTGCAGGGGCGGGAAGGGAGGGCGGGCAGGACCCGGGCTGCCCTTGAAGGAGGGAGCCGGTGAAGCCTAACAGGTCCCTCGGGCCTGTGCGGGAAGGCCAAGTCGACAGCTTGGTGACTTCCTTCCCCTTCTCTTGAAGACCCCAGAAGCCTCGGTGGCCGCTGGCTCGCACCCAGCGACATTGTTGGGCACAGATAAAAGATTGCCAACTTTTCATACAGAGCGGAGACTTCAGCATATAGGGGCTACGTAGTGCGGGCAGGTGCAGCGAACGCCTGCAGCGCTAGGCCGCCCCGTCCCTCCCGGCCTCAGTTTCCTCCTCTGGACTCTCGCCAGCGCCTGCCCAGCTCTGTGAGGATGGCCGGAGCCCTCTTGCCGACCGAAGAAACTGCAGCTCCAGGTCCTAACGCCACAAGTCCGGACCGCTAACCGTGGCGATACCTGGCACGACAGGACCACCGAGACGTCGGGACCTCCGCGCGGCCTAGAGTGGTCCCGGAAGTGCCCGCGGGCCTGGGGCGGGGCTCGGGGCGCTCGGGCGGCCGCGGTCTCCGCGTCAGCAGCTGCAGCAGAGCGAGGCGGCGTCGGCGGCGTCGGCCGCGGGTTGGAGCAGCGCAGGTGTGGCCCCGCCCCACCCGCCTGCGGCCCCGCCCCGGCCCAGGTGAGCTGCCCCGCCCCAGGCTAGGTGAGTGGCCCCGGCCCTCTAAGGTGACCTGAGTTTGCTGACCACCTGTCTTAACGCGGCCCGGGTGTGGGTGTCTCCAGTCGGTGGGAATCCTCTAGAGGTGCCGCGTAGCCTCCAAGGCTACGCTTGCGGGTCTGTGGACGCTCCTGGGCCTCCAGCCAGGAAACCCTACCGTGCTGAGGTGCCCAGGCCTGGGGGGCTCCATGGAGAATGGGGTGACAGATGCAAGAGGCCCTGGGGGAGGCCCCGAGAGGGGACGCATGGGGTTCGAGACCTTTGGATTTTCGGGCCAAAAACATTTAAGACATTGTTGGGCACAGAGAAAAGATTGCCAACTTTTCATCCAGAGTGGAGACTTCAGCACATAGGGGCTACGTAGTGCGAATGGAAAATTCCTAAGGAGGGACATTTGGAAACACCAGGGTTTTACAGGTGGGTGGAGGAAGAGTTGCATTCCACAGGAGGACAGAGAAATCAGAGGGCATAAACACTGGGAAAAAAGCTTTCAAAAACCGATGGAATAAAATGAGAATGGGGTTGGGGGTGGAGATGAGGTGGGGGCTAGATCAAAGCCTTCAGGCACTCAGGTAGGCAATGTGGGTTAGTGAAGGGTAGGCCCGTATTGTCACATCTTTCAGTTTTTCAAGAGAAAGCTTAGAAAGTTACTGAATGTTAAATACTGCCAACTAAGTGAAACGAGAAGGAAAAGCCCAGCTCTTTGAGAGCCAAACAAAATGTGTCTGTGGCAGGATCCCCAGACTGGGCTGCTAATTTGCAACCTCTGAAATGAAGGGTTTTGAGAAGGACATACTGGAGATCAGTGCCAGATGGGGTGGGAAGGTGAGGACTGAGAAGAGAGGGATTTGGCAATAAGGAGGTCACTGGATGCCAGAACTGAGGTCCCAGCTGAAATCGGAAACTCGAAGTTTCTGGCAGTGCCATACATAGCTGCATGATTTTTCTTGGCAACATTTAACATCTTAGAAGGAATTGGCAGAGAGGTTGGGAGTTAGCGGTTTGTTGCAACAGGACAAGGAGTTGGGGAGCATGACGCCGGTTGGAGAGTTGAAGTGCCACCCATAGTTAGACTCACTACAGATAGAGAGGATCTAAGCCAGACAAGGAAGAGGTGGGACTAGAAGAGGAGAACGGTGAAAGTGGGAGGTTGCTGGATTTTGAGATCGGATCACTTAGGCCAAGTGAGAGAACCGGAAGGGTTAGAGATGGTGGATTGCTGCAGAGGAAGGGGAGGGCAAGAGGCATTGAAGAGACCAAAGAATTTTTGACAATACTTTAGTCCTGTGCTTTTTTTTTTTTTTTTTTTTTTGAGACAGTCGTGCACTGTCACCCCGGCAAGTGTGCAGTGGTCTCATCATAGCTCACTGCAGCCTTGAACTCCTAGGCTCATGCAATCCTCCTGCTTCAGCCTCCTGAATAGCTAGGGCTACAGGTGCCCCCCCACCACGCCCAGCTAACTTTTCTGTTTTTTGTAGAGATGGAGTCATGCTCTTGCTCAGGCCTCAAAATGATCCCCTAAAGTGCTAGGATTACAGGCATAAGCCATCATACCTGGCCTGTGCTTTTTTCATACCTGGTCTTGCTACTGGCTGGAAAAGAAAAAGTATTTAGTCATTTTTTGTAGAGATGGGATCTCACCATGTTGTCCAGGCTGGTCCCAAACTCTTGGCCTCAAGTGATCCTCTCACTTTGGCCTCCCTAAATGCTAGGATCATAGGCATGAGTCACAGTGCCCAGCCTGACTAATCATT
Source organism: Perodicticus potto (assembly GCA_963574655.1). NCBI lineage: Eukaryota > Metazoa > Chordata > Mammalia > Primates > Lorisidae > Perodicticus > Perodicticus potto. Next base: position 27,328 of record CAUYRH010123862.1, read on the forward strand.
TAAAACAATCATTTCCAAATAGGAATGAGTTCCATTGTGACTATTTTGATTAATTTAGTATGGTTTTTTTTGAGCTGGTTACTCGCTGAGCTTTAGCAGAAGGATAATGTAACTTCATATAGGATTGTAAGGATTAAATAAGATTCTGTGAAGTATGTGGTAGTGTCTAGCACATGTAGGTGCTCCACAGGTACAAGCGCCTATCATTGTCATGTCCCCTGAAGACTTTGCCTTTGTCTAGCACAGAGGTTTCTGAAGAGTTTTCTGAGGGGCTTCCTCAGGGGCCACCAGAGTGGGGTGTTCCAGTCACCTTCTTCGTCCCTGCCGCCTTCAACTGGAGCAGCTCTGCTTTTGTCTGTTTTATTTATATCTCCTAGAGATGGACAATTGATTTATTTGAATAAAGTGTTCTTTGGCAAAATAAAAAAGAATGGTGACAGTTCTAGCACACAAACAAATGGTTTTTCCTCTACTTGATGATTTATTCAATGACCATGAATATTTGTGCTGGTGGCTGGAGATTCCAAAACAAAGGATCACAGTCCTTGCCCTGGGAAGCTCGAAGGCTAGTGGTGGGGAGAGCCTTATAAACGTGCAGGGTGGGGAGTGCTGGGTGCACCTCTGGTTACCCTCTAGGTGTGTCTTAGATGGTCACAGGCTGAGGGTACAGAAAAGGGGGACATTTGGATGAGTCCAGAAGGTTGAACAAGCAACAGTCTAAGAATGGGGGCAGAACTTGTAAGGAAAGAAAAAGAGTAGTGCCCATGAGTTAAGCTGGAAGGTTAGGAGTGTATGGGGGAGAGAGGCAGGAGACTGGGCTGGAAGGGCCAGGTGTGAAGGGCCTTGGGAAGGACTGGGGCTGTCTCAAGGTCCTAAGGAGGGAAATGCCATGATCAGGCTTGTGATTGGGAATTTAAACTGTAGTGTCTGTGTAGAGCATATACCAGATGGAAGGGTGGAAGCTGGAAGTCGGTGGCTAGTTAGAAGGTGAATATTGAAAAAATCCTGGGGAGGAGCACTGAGGCCCGAGCTGCAGAGGGGCAGTGAGGACAGAGAGCCAGAGACTCCTTCCATGAAGCCTCAGGAAGTGGACAGGCCTGGGTGACGGAAAGAATGAGGTGGTCTAGGCCGACTCTGAGGGCTTGGGCTTGGACAGCCAGCTGGAGGGAATGTGGTTAACCTAATGTAGGAGGAAAGTGCTTTTTTCCAAAAATACTGTCAGGTCATCCCGTGGCTCAAGCCTTGCCCATTTTCCACAAGGGCTCCACGCCCCATGCTGTAGTGCAGCGGTGTGATCCTTGCTCACTGCAGCCTTGAACTCCCACCTTAGCCTGCCCAGTAGCTGGGACTACGGGAGTGTGGCACTGAGCATGGCTCATTTTTTGTTTTTAATTTTTTGGAGAGACAGGGACTCCCTATGTTGCCTTGTCTACTCTCAAACTCCTGGCCTCAAGTGATCCGCCTGCCTCAGCTTCCCAAAGCGACGGGATTTCCACTTTCTGTTTTAGTTCGCTTTTCCTCTTCAGCCTCAGCGTCCAGCCACCATGATGTGGCTCTTGATTGTGTCTGTCTGTCTCTCTTCCTTGCAGTTATTTCTGGTAAATGAAACGTTGTCTCCCACTCTTTTGGGGATCATCTCAAGGGTAAGACCGTGTCTTCCACTTACTTGGTAGCACAGGAGGAGGCGCGCATGAGCTGCCTGATTCTCTGACTTAACAACATCCCTTGTTTTATTTCCAGGTTCTAAGAACAGTAAGTACGGTCCACACAAGAGCATTTTTGAAGAAATACAGTCACTGGGGGTGATATAAGATTCACAATGGAGGTTCCCCCCACCACCAAGTTTGGTGAGACCTTTGTGTTTGAGGACAGGTTAGAGACGCAGCAAGAACTTTTTCCTGGGGTGGACCTGGGGGACCCTTTTCTTCCAGAAAGAGGTTTGGAGCAAATGGCTGTTATCTACAAAGAGATCCCCCTTGGGGAGCAAGACGAGGACCGTGACGATTACGAGGGGAATTTCCGTCTGTGCTCAAGCCCTGTTCAGCATCAGAGTAACCCCTCAGGGACCAAGGCCCAGGACGATGAGCTATTTAGCCCAACCTTCCTCCAGAAATCTGACCTCGGTGTGTGTCAGATAATCCACAGTGGAGGAGAGTCCAGTCCACGCAACTGCGTGGACGCAGACGCGGGGGACTCGGGACTGGCCGCCCCTTGCAGCTCTCCGCAGCCGGCCAAGCCCTACGCGTGTCGCGAGTGCGGCAAGGCGTTCAGCCAGAGCTCGCACCTGCTGCGGCACCTGGTGATCCACACCGGGGAGAAGCCCTACGAGTGCTGCGAGTGCGGGAAGGCCTTCAGCCAGAGCTCGCACCTGCTCCGACATCAGGTCATCCACACCGGGGAGAAGCCCTACGAGTGCCGGGAGTGCGGCAAGGCCTTCCGCCAGAGCTCCGCGCTCGCGCAGCACCAGAAGATCCACACCGGGAAGCGGCCCTACGAGTGCCGGGAGTGCGGGAAGGACTTCAGCCGCAGCTCCAGTCTCCGCAAACACGAGAGGATTCACACGGGAGAGAGGCCTTATCAGTGCAAGGAATGCGGGAAGTCCTTCAACCAGAGTTCAGGCCTGAGCCAGCATCGGAAAATCCACACCCTGAAGAAGCCTCACGAGTGCGAGCTCTGCGGGAAGGCCTTTTGTCACCGGTCGCACCTCGTCCGGCACCAGCGCATCCACACGGGCAAGAAGCCGTACCCGTGCGCCGAGTGCGGGAAGGCCTTCAGCCAGAGCTCCAACCTCATCGAGCACAGGAAGACCCACACGGGCGAGAAGCCCTACCAGTGCCACAAGTGCGGCAAGGCCTTCAGCCAGAGCTCGTCGCTCATCGAGCACCAGCGCATCCACACCGGGGAGAAGCCGTACGAGTGCGGCCAGTGCGGCAAGGCCTTCTGCCACAGCTCGGCGCTCATCCAGCACCAGCGCATCCACACCGGCCGCAAGCCCTACACCTGCGAGTGCGGCAAGGCCTTCCGCCACCGCTCCGCGCTCATCGAGCACTACAAGACGCACACCCGGGAGAAGCCTTACGTGTGCAACCTGTGCGGGAAGGCCTTCCGGGGCAGCTCGCACCTGATTCGGCACCAGAAGACCCACGCTGGGGGCAAACCGCAGAGCGAGGGCCTCGCACCCAGGCGGGAAAGACGTGGCCCAACGGAGCTTCTTTGCTAAGACCCTGGCTGCCTCCCAGATAACGATGCCAAGTGGCATCCCTTTGGCGCCAGGGCTCCCGAGGGTCGGCCGTGGCGGGGACGGGGGGCCCCCGCAGGTAGGCCCCGTCCAGCCTCCAGCTCCCCGCCGGGAACCGCGTGCAGTGCAGGCGGGGCAATTGGGCGGCCAGGGCGCGGCGGGGAGCTGGCCTCCAGCCTCCGCGTTCTCCCGTTTGACTCCTGAGCCTACAAGACTTCATTCTGCCCTCTCTTTGCTTTTCCCAGAATCCAGAAGAAGAATATATGTCAAGAGGGAGAAGGCTCAGTCAAACCCAGGAAAATGTCAGATTCATGCCTTATATCAGGCTGCGGTCTGGCGCTTTTCGAAGACAGAAACCACATTCACAGTCTGCATCCGCAGAAGAAAAACGAATTCGAAAATAGATAGAAATGTCAGCAGCAAAGAGGGATTTTCTGCCTGGGTTGGGCCTTAGTGGAGCCACCAAACAGGTCAACAGAGCAAAGGAGGATCTGGAAGCGGGTCTTGGGATGGGGGTGAGATGGTAAGCCCCTGGGTGTGGTCTCTCAGCCCCTCTTTAGCGTGAGGATCGGCCCCGTCAGAGGGCTCTCTCGCAGGAAGGCAGAGGCACCGGGCATGACTGCCTTCCAGGAACCCCCTTCCCTGAGACCCGGTGCCCCCAAGATCACAGCGTGCCTTGGACATCTGCAAGGCCGGCCTCCGGTCTGGTCTGGCGATGATGTAACCTCACCTCCCGTGTCAGGGGACGGTGGGGGTGGGGAAGCAGGGTGGTTTGGTGGAGAAGGCCATGGTGGAAGGTCCAATCAGAAGGTCTGGATTCAAATCCCAGTTCCACCCCTGTCTACCTGTGTGACCTTGGGCAGGTCCTGTAACCTCCCCAAGCTCCATTTCCCCACCTGTGAGGTGGGGGTAATGGGACTTGGGCATGTACCGCTGAGGTTGGGATGAGGCTCCCATTTAGAATGAGGCCATGTAAGAAAGAGTCTTGGTTGGCAACTAAGGACAGAGACCCAAAAGTACCCCGACCCTGCCCAGAGGTGTAGACTGGAAGGGTGTCTTCTTTCTAGGTCCTGAAACAGGGCTTGCAGCAGGCCCTCATTAGACAAGACTCGCCCTCCCTCCCTGCCTCCTTCCTTCCAGCTTGCCCCTGGGCTGTACATGCCCCGCTGATGCGGCATTCCACACAGGGAGGCTTCCCAGATGCCACCCTGCACCTCCTGCTGTGGCAGTGTCATTCTGCGATCACGGTATTCTTTATCTGCCTCTCCTGCCAACTGGAGCTCACCTGGTGGTTATTTAAGCAGTGCCATTTCCTGTGGCCTTCTCCTCTGACCAAATCAGTCCTGTCCCCTAGAGTTGGCCTGGCAGTGGTATGCTTTAGAGCTCCCCAGGGAATTATGACTTTATATTGTGCGTCCAGTCCGTGGGCCCTGTGCTGGGATTTTGTGAAGCCCGTGACAGCTTCCAATGTCTGCCTGCTAGCTCTGGCTGAGCAGAGCTTGAAGACCCCCTCCCCTTTCTCAATGCCCCTGTCCTTGGAGCCTCAGGAATGGGCTAAGGCAGTGATGGTCAGCTGGCCTGGCTGATGGGTAAGTGTTTGTCCCAGGTCACAGGGATCTCTTGAGCAATGCCCCGCCCCCATCCCCACCAGGCTCCTCAGAGCTAGTGGAACAAGAGGCATTCTGAGATAGTTCAAATTTTTCCAAAAGTTTATAGCTGGACTCACAGGAACTCACCATGGTGTGGTACGGTTATTTCAGCAGATGAGAAGCTCGGTGTGGCCGCCATGTATAGTTTTGATGAATAAATGTGGGAAAGCCATAATTGTTACTCAGTAACAGTGGCTTGTTAGGCCAGAGATTTCAAAATGATGGACGCGATGGGCTGGAGAGATCATGGAGGGAGTCCTGGCCACTCCTTCCCGCACCTGTCTGTGAAACACTTAACCAGCAGTCCGGGGTGCCTGGGAACCCACCACATGACCAGCTGGACTGACTGGGTAGCGCCTTGGGCATTGTCTGCAGCTGGCCTGTCATCTGTCAGGAGTGACGAGAATGCCAAGATGAAGCTGGGACAGCAAGTGGCATCAGACAGGGGCCTGGAAAGATCTACCTCTTCTCCCCTCCCACCATTATCACCCTGCGAATGTCTGTTACCTGCCTTTGGTCTCTCCCTCCCATCCTTCCTGCACACCCCAGCCAAACTGATTTTTAAAGCATCACTTTGCACATGTCACCACTCTCCTTAAGAACCAACCTTCAAGAGTTTTTCTGCGCATAAGCCCTCATTTTAGCCAACCTGATTGACTCCCTCTGATTAAGCCACGTGGGGTTCCGGCTGCCCCTGCTGGGTGCCTTCTGCACTCACGCCCAGTGGTTCAGAATTCACTTTCTGCTGTTCTCACATTTTGGAATGTGGCATATGCACTTTCTCCTCTTCCCCCCTGCTTTCCTTTTGTGTAACACGGAGATTAAGACCCCCCTCCCCTAAGGGTTAGCAGATTCCCATGGAAACATGGTAAGACCATGTACTTTTCTATTTGGGAAGTATGAACAGAATCCAGTTCTTTCTGTTCAAATTCTTTCACTGTTTTATTAGGTACTTTTATTTTTTTTCTGAGACAGAGTCTTGCTTTGTTGCCCAGGCTGGAGTGTAGTGGCATGACCATAACTCACTGCAGCCTCGAACAAAGTCCTGGGCTGAAGTGCTCCTCCTGCCTCAGCCTCCCAAGTAACTGGGACTACAGGTGTGTACTACCATGCCTTGCTAATTAAAAAAAAAAAATCTTGGGCGGCGCCTGTGGCTGATTGAGTAGGGCGCCGGCCCCATATACCAGAGGTGGCGAGTTCAAACCCGGCCCCAGCCAAAAAAAAAATAATAATAATAAAAAAAATCTTTTATTTAAAAAAAAATTGTTTTTAATAGAGACAAGGTCTCTATTAAAGAGACCAGCTTTATTGCCCAGGCTGGTCTTAAACTCCTGACCTCAAGTGATCCACTTCAGCCTCCCAAAGTTATTACATATTTTTAAAAATTTCCTCATTCTATTTTGACTCTCAAGCAATGCAAAGTTATGAGATCATATCTGGTAATATTTTAATCAATTGTCCTTTATTTGTTTGTTTCTGTTGTCTTATATTTCCCTACTTAGATGTTGAGGAATGTTATAAAACTCCGACTCTTGGTTTACTAATCTAATTGTTTTGCCAAAGTATATGTATCCTCTATCTTTTTTTTTTTTTTTTGCTTAATACTTTACAATTCTAAGATTATTTAGATATAGTTAATCATAGTTTTACTATTCCTAGTACATATAGATACTTTGATCTGTGTTTTTTTTCTTTGAGTTACAGCTTTGTCTACACTCCATAGGTTTTGATGTGTGGTATTTTTTGTTATAGTGTTAGGAATTTCCTTTTGGCAGGAAAGTGTTTTTTTTTTTTTTTTTTAATATCTCTAAGTGATGAATGCTTAGGGCATTGCTGCTTATTTCTTACTGTACTGTGGTGTCAACATTTCTAAGTGTCCAAAGAATTTCTTTGGGCCTGAAAATATCAATTTTTATAAAGCATTTGTGTACTCTCAAAAACTGTGTTTTTCTTCCACCAGTTCTATTTAGCTCAATTTTTTTTTACTTTACTCAAATCTATACTTTCTCTAACTTTTGTTTACTTCAGAGTTCGTAATCCAGGGTCTATGGTCAATGAGTCTGAGCATGCAGAGGTTTTAGGGGTTGTGGCCCCATAGGGATGGAACAGAGCTGTGTGGATGTGGGCATGAATGAATTGACCTGTGAGGGGGTCTGTAGCATTCATCTTGTTTTGAAAGGGCTTGTCTTCAAAATGGGCCATAATCCCCAAACAGTTAAGAAAACCCACTTACCGGATCTATTCATAGTCTGATTGTTGTGGGTTCTTTAAGCATTTCTATTTCATTTTTTATTTCTATTTCTCTCTTACATATATTATGGCTATGTTAGTCATATAGTTTTCTCAAATCCTTTTTGAGAAATAAGCAGGTCATAAATTATCAGTAAGTATCATGATGTTCGGGGCGTATATATTTAAACAATGATACGTTGAAAAACTGTGCCTTTTTTTAGTGCTCTTTTTGCCTCTTTTAATTCTTCTTGCTTAAACTCTTGTCCAAGTATCTTAATTGAAGTCTCTTACTGTTCTTGAATTTGCATTTGCACAATAGTTTAGCTCATCATATTATTTTTAAAATTTGTGTATATATTTTGCTATATGTCTTTAACTTATAAACAGTAAATTGCTAGATTTGTTTTCTGATTCTATCTGTAATTCTTGTTATGTAAGAAGCTCCTATCATTAATGCTATTGCTGAGCAAGGCATAATGTATTTTCGTCTTAATATTTTAGTATGTATTAACTCATTTAGCCCCAAAGGCCATGTTTACCCCCTCCCCCCATGTCTATGAATGTCATTTCTGGGTAGACTAGAGCTCGGCCATTGGGCCACCTATTCCCCCCATTTCCCCTCTCACCATATCTGTGTTCAGTGCTAGGCTTTGCCTGAACCCACTCTTTAAGTTATAGCCTCTGTCATCTGTGTCCTCAGCTACGAGGTGGAGGAATGATGCCATCTCACTGCCTTTTGGGACTCAGAGGTACAAGGGTTGCAAACATGTTTAGGAAACTCTGAGGTGTAACTGATCATTACTCTCCTAGAATTTTGAAATATATCTTTAATTTTCTGTTCTTACTCCTAAAGTTCTTTCAACATAACATAGGGCATTACATTATGCTTCACTCTTTAGAAAACACTGCCAAATACAGCAAAGAACTAAACATCTGGGACCGCCATGAAAGGTATGTTAACCAGTTCAATGAAAATATTCCAAATTGTATATAAAACCAACACATTGTACCCCATGATTGCATTAATGTACACAGCTATGATTTAATTAAAAAAAAAAGAGCCAAAAAAAATTTAAAAAAAAATCTAGGACCATCTCATTATCCTGAGTGAACTTGTACAGTCATTTAAAGAGGATGGGGCCCTGACCTCATCCCTCACCTGTCTGTCCCCAGCCAGTCCCCTACACACCTGTAGGGGACCAGTCCCCACACAACCCATAGGTATCCCTCCAAGCTTGGCAGTGACAAGAGAATGAAAGAAATAAAGACAAGAGACTAGATAGGATTTTTAAAAAGTGGGCCCCCCTGGGCCATCACAACCTAAGGAGAGAAACAGCAAAGGCCCTGTGTTCCACGTTAAGTCTATTTATTACATACATTATTTCCAAATTAGCAAATGAAATAGTCACAAGAACAGCAGAGAAACAGCAAAGGCCCTGTGTTCCAGGTTAAGTCTATTCATTACATACATTATTTCCAAATTAGCAAATGAAATAGTCACAAGAACAGCACTATGGTCATCATTCTCGGGTACTTACAATTTCAGCTAAGCTACTTCTTAGCTAACTTCTGTAACTACTTTACTCCACCCTAAGTTATTTATAAACTAAGGAACTGGGATGCAGTTCATAGCTCAAGGAACAAGAAGTAGAAGCAGGATGCAAGAGCTGACAGGTGACAGCAGGTTTGACCACACACACAGTTTCCACAGGAGGCAATTAAGTCTCCAGGTCCCTGCAGGGCAGATAAGCTGAAGCCACACCCTTATCAGCAGGGGATGCGGAAGAAGTTGCCCCTTTTATCTCAACCCCAAGAGGCTGTTGTTTTACAAAGAAGATGAAGCAGGTGCTCCTCCTAGCACATCTCTCGAGGGCTCATTATTCCCAGAGACCTTTGTACGGGCTGTCTGTGGGGGGAAGGTCAGGCCTCAGCCAGACATTTCTTGTCCTTATTTCCAAGGCCTGTGCGGCTGCGGTTCAGCAGACTTTTGGAGCTCCTGATACACATGTGGCCTCCTAACATACTATCTTCAGTATCCAGGTCTTCTAACTTTCCTGTATCCCATTTCACACAAACCACATCCCCTAACTAATTTTTTATTAACAAAAACATTTTGTAAAAACTCCAGTTTATGGCTCGGCGTCTGTGGCTCAAGCGGCTAAGGCGCCAGCCACATACACCTGAGCCTGCCAAATAACGACGGCTGAGGCTTGGCACCTGTGGCTCAAGCGGCTGGGGCGCCAGCCATGTACACCTGAGCTGGTGGGTTCGAATCCGGCCCAGGCCCGCCAAACAACAATGACGGCTGCAACCAAAAAATGGCTGGGCGTTGTGGCAGGCGCCTGTAGTCCCAGCTACTTGGGAGGCGGAGGCAGGAGACTCGCTTGAGCCCAAGAATTTGAGGTTGCTGTGAGCTGTGATGCCACAGCACTCTATCCAGAGTGACAGCTTGAGGCTCTGTCTCAAAAAAAAAGAAAATCCAGTTTATGTGGGTACTTCAAAAAGGTGCCCTCCGCCTCTACCTTGAACTTATCATCCCCCATTTCCACCCACAATACTGACCCTTCTTCCCTAGGAAGCCACTGCCAGCATCTTTCCCAGGAAGAGACAGAATCGCTGTCACAGCTGCAAAGGCTTGAGAAGAGGGTCACTTGGCCACTCCTGTTGCAGATGGGGAAGTCGAGGTCCCCAAGGTGTGCAGCAATTACTGTTAGATCTACCCAGCGGACAGCAGGAAGAACCATTCTGAATGTTGCGTGGATGCCCAGTCAGTTGCTACCAGAACTTCCCAGAGGTGGTGTGTCGGTTCCGTCACTATGGACCAAGATGAAAACCAAGTGGCTTTGGCCCACTCAGTTGCTTGATTTTGGGGATGAACTTCCCTGTGCCCCTGCCCTCAGCTGGGCTGGCTCTGCTTCCCCCAAAGATGGCCTCAGCCCCTCTGCTGCTTCCTGGCACCCCTGTCTTAGGTCTTCCACCTCCAGAAGTGAGAGCTAGCGTCACACAGCAAAGCGATGATGTGCTCCCTATGGACTTCTGGGGCCAGCTCGCCCCCCAGAAAAGAGAGATCTGGTCCTTCTCTCAGGACCCCCCCAAAACAAAAAACTGTTCTTGGTTCATAGTGGGGGGTGGCCGAGGGCTGCCATTCCCCTCGTGGAGGCTGGTGGGACTTGATTTGAGTCTTATAACGGGAGTCTTATCCTAGCACTCAAAGCCTCTCCCCCTGCCGGCAACCTACCCCGAGATGCCCGATGGGGGCCTTCCTCTCTGTCTATCTCCCTTTCCTTCAGTGTGGGAACCGGGCCCTGTGGCGACCACCGTACCCCCGCCGGGCTGTGGTCGTGGCCCTCCCCTGGCATCTGCTGTGTGAACAAGGGACTTTCTCCCACTTCTTCTGCACGCCTGCGATGCTGCTCAGCCCTCTTTCATCTTGTCCTTTCCTCCGGTCTGCTGATCTCAGGCCAGCCAGTTACTCCTCCTCTCTGATCTGCTCCTTCGTGGATCCCCAAGTCCTGATCATGTCGCTTGGCACCACCTCCTTCTCTCATCTCATTGCTCCCACCTTGGTTGAGGCTGCCGTCATCGCGCAGCTTCTTGCCTGATCTGACTGCCCTTTCGTCCTTTCTCGGCAACCAGAGTGATCTTTCTACCCTGCAAGTCTGATGGCGTCACGCCCTGCCTCAAATGCTCCCAGTGAGCCCTGTGTAAATCTAAGTGTCGAGGTCGGTCTGCAGGCCCTGCCCTCCATGCTCCAGCCCCGCCCCACCACACTGAGCTCCTGTGTTCTCTGCCCATGTCTTCAGCTGGGGGGAAGGATCGCTCTCAGGAAACACCCCTCCTCTAGCCCCAGCAGGAGCATGGACTGAAGGCAGCTACACCTCCCAGAAGTGCTGCTCCTCCCCCGCCCTCCCCAGCCCAGTGCTGTACTCCAGATGCCAGGGTGAACCAGGGCAGACGGCCAAGTCTGGGGCCAGGGCCAGCACTTTGGTCAGTGGAGAGGAGAAAATAGAGAGGGTGCCACTGTGACTATCTTCTGGGGCACACCTGCGTGTCATCAACACCTGGCTTATTTACAGATTTCCTAAAATCCGTGATTTCACAAGCAGCCCAGCCATGTTTTCCCCAAGCCCCACTTACCGAGCAGGACGGTGCAGGCTTCAGGCAGACTCACCGTCACAGGGCCGAGGCTCGCCTTGCTCTTGGTTTCTGCCGTGTTTCATGGTGCTGGGTCAGTGGGCATTTTGAGGGAAGCCGGGTGCATAGAAGAGTGAACAGTGACAAGAAGAGTTTTGAGATCACAACAGAGGATCACAAGGATCTCAGGGTCGGGCTGGCAGGAGCCCGTTCCCTTGTAGTGGGGAGGGGAGTAAAGGAGAGAGAGGAAGGGCCCTGAGTGATGAAGCAGGACAAAGGAGGGAAGGCCAGGGACCAGTGCCCTCCTCTTCTGAAGCCCCACGCAGTCCCTACGGGGGTGTGCAACATGGGGCAGGAGGCCATCAGGGACGCCACAGGCAGGACCTGAGCTGAGCTGGGGGGAGCAGAACCCCCATACTCCTGCCTGGGGCTCACTGTCCCCTTCTCCCCTGTGCCGCAGCCATTGTGCAGGCCTGAAGCCCAGATCTGCCCGAGTGGCCCAGTTCCTTCTGTGGAGTCCCAAGAAGCCAAGGTCAGAGTCTCCCATGCATGGGGGATGACAGACTTTTTTTTTTTGCAGTTTTTGTCCGGAGCCAGGTTTAAACCTGCCACCTCCAGCATATGGGGCTGGCACCCTACTCCCTTGAGCCATAGGCACTGTCCCAGACTTTTTTTTTTAGAGACAGAGTCTCACTTTATTGCCCTTGGTAGAGTTCCACTACATCACAGCTCACAGCAACCTCCAACTCCTGGGCTTAGGCGAATCTCTTGCCTAAGCCTCCCAAGTAGCTAGGACCACAGATACCTGCCACAACACCTGTTTTTTTTGTTTTTTTTTCCTGTAGAGACAGAATCTCACTTTATTGCCCTTGGTAGAGTGCCGTGGCATCACACAGCTCACAGCAACCTCTGTCTCCTGGGCTTAGGTGATTCTCTTGCCTCAGCCTCCCAAGTAGCTGGGACTACAGGCGCCCGCCACAACCCCCGGCTATTTTTCTGTTTTTTGCAGTTCGGCCAAAGCCGGGTTTGAACCCGCCACCTTTGGGATATGCGGCCGGGGCCCTACTCAATGAGCCACAGGTGCTGCCCCTGGCTATTTTTTTGTTGCAGTTTGGCTGCGGCTAGGTTCAAACCCACCAGCTTTGATATATGGGGCCAGCGCCCCACCCGCTGAGCCACAGGCAATGCCCAAGGATGACAGACTTTTTCATATCTCTGTAATTCACGGAATAAGTGGACCATGACTGAGAAAGCTTCCCAAGGTTGGAAGAAGACAGATAACAAACAGCCTTGGGCTATCCAGGGCACACTGTGTACCCTGGTGCAGAACACATTCTTTTTAAGCACATGTGAAATAAAAAGTGCACACACGCTGGGCATGGTATCAGCAAATATCAAAGGGCCGAAATACAGATCATGTTCTGGGAGTGCAATGCAATATCACCAGAAATCATTCAGAAAAACACAACTGGAAAACCACTGTGTGGTGCCACCGCCCCCCGCTTCCCTGGGCCTGGGATGCCACCAGCAAAAGCCACTTCCCATCTGTGCAACTTTGAGCTCTGCTGGCTTAGAAGCCTAAGTTCCTAATACAGGAATATTCTCACGG
>CAUYRH010123863.1:0-17619 GCA_963574655.1 Perodicticus potto
ATATTCCTTAACAACAATATACCTTACAATCATCGGATTCATTCAACGATAGTAGGTCTCAATAATATTGTTATAAAATAGTACTGTAGATGCTAACAAATATATATTATAAATATTATGTTTGTAATATTTCAAAACTTGTCATAGCTAGATATGTATCTCTACCTCTGAGAAATAATATTAATTAATGATAGTGGTCATTGGGGGGTATGTATTACAACTAGGCCCTCTACTGTTTTGTATGAATTATATTATTTTTTATGAGATTCATAATGAGGATATCTCAGAATAGTTTTGGTTACCTGTAGTGTCAGGAGAAAAAATAAGGGCTGTTTGGCACACAGCTCATGCTCTTTCTTTCAGGGAAAGAAAGTTTTTTTTCAGCAGTGTCCACTTTGTAAACTGATTTTTCTATGTAAAAATTGTTTGATTTTTTTTCCATGATGATTTTCCCATACCTAAGTTATAATTCATCCCAAGCAGTATTGTCCCTTTAGGACTAAACATTCATAAGAAAAAAATAAATAAATAAAGCAAACCTAATTTAGCAAATTGGGGAAGAAATTTGGAGGGCCAGACTTCTAAATTCCAGTCTCTAATGACAATTCTTTCATTTAGAAATCTCCCTTGAATGTCTCAACCTCAATTCATTATTTCTTTCTTCTCCTTCCTAAAACAGAATGATTAAACCACTGCTTTTTCTTCTGGCAACTTCTCAAGTATCTCTGGAATCTTTCTCTACTTTTCCACCTTTACCATCATCTCATCTCTTACCTCCTTAGCTAGAAAAGCCTTCCACCTTGTGTATTATTGTAGAATCTTTTTCCTCCAGCTGTTGCCCCCACATTTATGTTAGTTTTTTCTAAAATGCAAATCAGGTCCCCTCATGGGTACACCCCATTCCCTATAAAGTTCCAAATGTCTTAGTATACCAATAACTGATAGGAAGGAAAAATTATAATCTTCAGGGCAAATTTTGACCGAACTATATCAGTGTATGAAAAAGATAAAAACAATTATGAAGTTGATGTCCAAAAACTGGAATGCCAATGACCCCCTTTAATACTGTAAAAGAGAAACACTGTGAATTAAAAAACAATTCAATTAGTGGCAAATTACATGCAACGGCAGGTTTTTATAATGTAATTTTACAGAAAAACAGTGTCATGTGACAGAAAGATCCTAAGGAAGTAGACAACATGGGGTTAAGTCCTCACATTGTAGTTGGTTGGCTTTAAGACTGTGGCAAGTCATAGAATCCCATGTATCTCAATTTCTCCATTTAGTATTTTCCAATTGCCTGGTAGGGATAATAACGGATGAAATGCAAAATATTTTGAGGTAATGAATTTAGAGCATTAAACATATTGCACCAGGGAAAGGCGGTATGTACAATACAAAGACAACCAGTTTTTGAGAGAGTAACTTGGGGGAACCATCTTACACCCCTTACCAATCAGCATTATGAATTTAGCAAGGCTCATTGACCCTTTGGTCTCAATGCACTCGTCTGTAAAATGAAAATGATACGATTATTATAGGAAGGATGTGTACAAACTATAAAGCCACCAGCCCTGTGCTAGAGTGAAAAAACCCTGGGCCTATTCCCTTTTCACAACATTCCTTCTTAACCTTTCTTGGCGTTGGATATGAAATATACACATGAATAAAATAAGAAAAAAGGTGGACTAAAATACTAAAATCATAATTATTCCACATCTGGTATTTATTATGAGTCTTATCAATAGGCTATTGTATGATTAATTACATAGCACTGGGAAATGGTTATTCCACTCAATTAAGAGAAAGACAGATGTAGTTTTATAATTTTGCCATTAATATATAAAGCAAAAATATTAATAGGCATTTATTTTTTTAATTAAAAGAAAGCTACATCTATCTTTATATAGTTGCTTTAGGATACACATTTGAAATTCTTTTTATTTATTTTTCTAATCCATTGTCAAATCTTTAATCGCTAACATAGTTTATAGCACACATCTCCAGATATTTTGGACATGTTCTGTTCCAGTGCCCTTCTCATCTGAATAAGTTTCTAAGAATTTGTTCAAACAAATAAAGCTTTTAGATAGTACTCAACACTTGCCTCATTAACTACTCAAAAATTGCAGTATGCCTTAGTATGTGGAAAATTCCATTTAAAAAAACATTAAGGAAAGAAATAAGATGATTTCTCATGCTGTTAACTTTTGATAATCATGTCTTTGTGCATGGAAAAATCAGTTATGTACCCATTACATTTTCTAAAACGTTTTACTTTACCCGAACATTCGTTGTCAGACAAACATACTACTGCTCTAGGCAGAAGCAATATGTTGCAGTGGTTAGGAGCCCAGGTGCAAAGTCAAATAGCTGTGTTCAAATCCAGCTCTGCCTCAGGATTAACAGTGTGGTCTCGGGCAGGTCGGCTCACCACGTTATGCTTCACAGCCTTCATCTGCAAAATGGGAATCAACCCTGGGTCTGAGTCTTTGGGTTGTTGCCAAGAGTGACTGAGTCAATGTATGTTAAAGTCCTTAGAGCAATAATAAATTATATGTCAGTCTTTGCTATTCTATCTACTTTTTCAACCAAAATAAAATAGTAACTTTTTAAAAATGCTGTACCACTTGCTACCTACCCATGAAGACACTTCTGATAATTCTGTATCCAAAATGACTCCCTCAGGCATTGCAAAAAAAGTTCCTAAGCTACATTAATGTTTAGTACTAAGGGTATGGCATGGGTAAAACAGTTTTGCTCTCAAGGAATTTACAACCTAACAGGAAGAGACAAGAGTGAGAAATGTAGCTTTTACTACACCTGCCATCAAGTGTTGGTGTTTTTCTTTCTTTTTCTTACTGATCCTTCAAGAATTGCATCAATTAAATATTAAATTATGATAACACTGAGTCTCAAAGAGGCAATGTACTTTATACACACACATACACACTCACACACACATACCACCACTACCACCACCAAAAAAATGTATACACGTTTTAAGAAAAGGAAAGAACTGTAATAAAATTGCAATAATTGATACATACCAATAAAAAAAGATGAATACAAGACACATTTGAGCACCTCTTGTAATTGCAGAAGTCAAATGTGACTTGAGTATTATAATTTTAATACAGCCTTTTCCATTCTTCAAAGGCATATATGTATATATATGCATATATATACACACACACACACATATGACCTCTTTGAGATTAATTACCTTGAACTAGGGGAGAATGTATCTCCAGGTCTTCCCTGTAACACACTGATCATAGCACTCTATCTCCTTGAAGCCTAGAGTGACCTCATCATCCATCTTTGCTAAGTTTTAACTTCCCTCTCCTTACCCTTGCAACTTCTAGATAAATTACTGCTTTTAATTCCAGACATGAATTACCTTCTCCCTTGGAATAACATTCTATTTTTTGAACTCCCAGCAGAGACCTTGTATTTTAATTCACTGAGCCTCCTTCCTTGCCCTAGAGAAGGACTCTCAGAGCTGCCTAATCAGTGTCCTTGCAACACTCTCCTCCCAAATCCGACCCAACTGCTGGAACAAACTAGAGCAGCAGCTGGGGCCATGCCTGGAGGCTTTCTGTGAAGTTTTAGGCACTGCCACCTTCCTGGAGGAAAAAGAAATGCTGTGCTCAACTGCAAGGTAAGGAGAAGCAAGGGATCTCTGGTGCAGGTCCTGAGGCTAGGCCTGAAGCTTTGCTGGGGTGAGAGGAGCAGGAGAAAAATATTGGGTCTTACTGTGTCACAAGTAGTCTTGGAAGGAAGAAGGCATCTGTCCACTTGTGTAGTTTTAGGGGCATAACCTTAGAAACAGCAAAACCATGGTAGACTTAATTGTTTGCTGGGTTCCTCCTTCTCTTGGAGCCTCAGGAGTCTTTGACCTCAGACTGAGGATATGGAACAGCTGGGAATGTGGAAGTTGCTTTCCAGGCCCCCAATAGAAGCTGGGTGTTGCTAATTACAACAATTTGACTGCCATAGAGAAAGAGATCCTAGAATCATGAAAGGGAGCACCAAATGGTACTCAACAACTAGAAATAGAGAAATGAAGGTAACTACTATAAATATGGTGAGGTTGATCCTCAAGTTCAGAACTACCACTTTCCTGGTCCTACAGATAAGTTCAATATCTTGAATATGACAAAAAACAAAACAAACAAAACCCACAAAACACCTAAGGGTCTAGCCTCTTCCTCTGATCTAACATGGGCTCTATCCTACCCATATTCTAGTCTCGTCAGACTCCATGTCCTTTCTTTACTGTCCATAAATGGCTTCCTCCAAAACTTTGATCATCAGCAATGCCCCCATTGTCCTTTATTGTCTGGATGGTTGAACCCTTGACTCTGTTATCCCCCACTCGTCCTGGCTATGGCCACTCAGCTTCCCCTGTGTCAGACCACACTGTGTTATCCCTGTCCTGCTGTGAGACAAAAGTGTATCAACCACCCCATGCTCCCTTCTGGGAACAACACTTAGTCCACACTCTTGCTCTATGCCATGTGGTCCCTGCTTGTCCTTAAAATCAACCTCTATAGTAAGTCCCCTCATTTACCTATATAAACCTGGCAGTAACTACCTCTTTGTAACTATTTAGAGGTCTTCTTTGAAGAAAGAGCTATAGCTTATTAGATGCTAATTGCACCTTGCTAGAGCTACCATCTACCTCTTTCCCTGACTCTACTTTTAATTCCAATAAAATACATATGAAAACACGGGAAACAGGAAGAATCTTTTTTTTTTCTTTTTAAAATAAGACAGAGTTTCACTTTGTCACCCTCGGTAGAGTGTTATGGCGTTACAGCTCACAGCAACCTCCAGCCCTTGGGCTTAGGCAATTCTCTTGCCTCAGCCTCCCGAGTAGCTGGGACTACAGGCACCCACCACAATGCCTGGCTATTTTTTTTTGGTTGCAGTTTGGCTGGGGCCAGGTTTGAACCCGCTAACAACGGTATATGGGGCTGACTCCCTACTCACTGACCCACAGGCGCTGCCCAGGAAGAATCTTTTATATAAAGAGAAAACATCAGAATTTAGCATCTCTTGATTCAGAAAAGAATTTATGCAACCTTCCTTTGTTAATGGGTTAACAAAAAATAATTGGCATTTCTTGTTTTACTCTTTCCAAAGGTAGAATAAACTTTAGCAACATAGGCATAAAACAAAAACAACCTATCTCTACACTCAACTTTTTCTCTATTACTTGATTTTTCTCATAATACCCTTTTCACCTCCTTGTCCATCAACTTTTATGATCATTAACATTGTTACTATGGTTGCTTCTCTCATTGCTGACCTCTGCATTTGCAGTTGACCTGTGAAAACCATTATGAGAGGGAAGGAAGTTTGTAATTGGTTGAAGATTTTTTCTTCTTTGCTTTTGTCTGCAACCTAGCTAGAATATATTTGTGTGAGCATCAGAAATTAATCCTGTTTCCTCTTTTTTTTTTCTACTGAATTGGGTTACTTTTTCCGTATTGCTTTTTAAGTTTTTTGAAGGTAGAAATATGAGTAGATAATATTTTCATAGCTGTTTGGAGATCCCTTTTGAAGAAGAAAATGTACTTTATTATATACTAAAGTAAACGAAAAAAAAATGCTTTAGAAATCAAACTGCCCTCCAGCTTAAAGCTGAGAAACCCTCTGAGGCAAATGAAGCTTACCTTCACAATTCAACCGCCATCCCATACTGAATCTCAAAGCAACCTCTTTTATTTTCATTAAAGGAAGAATAAAGAGGAAAAAAAAATGATTCAGCACTGGGCTCTGTCTGATTATTACTGGCAGTATAACAAAATAGTCCAAAAGTTGGCAACTTGAAATGAGAACCATTTTATATGTCATGAGGTCAGGGATTAGCAATTTAGGCAGGGCTCAGGTGACCTGCAGCATCAACTTCAGCTGGTAGCTGGGGTGTAAAAGGTCAGCAATTTCCCTGACTGCCTGGCACCTTGATAATGATGTCTATATGTCTGGGTTCGTTAGGTAGACAGTGAAGGCCCTCCAGCTCTTCTGGGGACACAGGTGTGTACCCTTAGTAGCTATGGCCACACCTGGAAGATGAGGGAATGCCCTACTAATCTGCCAATCAGAAGTTAGTGCACCAACTGCAAAGAATGCTGAGAATTCCCTAGCCTGGTTGTTGAAGCAGCATAGGTACAGTAGTAGGGTCTGGAAGATGACCTAGAACTACCTAAGGTTAATTATTATGTCATTAGCTTAAATCTACGTTGCATTCAACACCCCCTTCCCCACCACCGGCATTCAGAGAGGCTCCCAGATCTTCTTGTTGAGTATGACTCAGGTTATACAGTTCCCGACTGTCCATTAAAGTGGTTTGATGGTGACTTGAACCATGAGGAGGGCCCAGCCAAGGCAATATAAAACAGGACCCCAGACCATAATCAAGGCCTTCTTCTTATGACAGGGGAACCATTTGTTGTCTGTGCTAAGCAGATCTTACTTTACTCAACATACTTACTTGTGTTTGCCTTACTGTGTTGTGTCTAGTCAATCTTTGGCCAAGATCATACCAAGAGCAGAGAACAAGAAGCCAAATCACTCAGAGGACTCTGCTCCTTACTTTTTCAGCAAGACAGTTTTTTCAGTAAGACTGAGGCCTTAACAATCCAAGAAGGGGAAAACTATAAAAACCACCACCAATCCTTTTAGCAGGGCAGATGTCACTTTTGCCATATGCTATTGGTCAAAACTGGCCCCAGGTCAAAGAAAAGAAAAATAAGCCCTAATTCTCAATGTGAAGATGACGGCTGCAGAGTCTGGGACCATTACGGATCAACTCCAGGTACACAGTAATGTTTTCAGAATGTAAAAGGAAATTTTTTCTTTCAGATAGACTTTATTTCATGAAACATTGACATGATTTAACAGATAGATTTCGTATTTTAAATGAGGTAAAAGAAGAACATGTGTTTCCTATTAAACAAAGGCAGGTATAAGAAAGTTTCAATTTTTCACCTTGAGGAAAGAAAAATCTAAGAAATGAGAGCCCTTTCACATTATCAGCCCAAGAGAGGTATTAAAATGAGACAGAAATCATGTTCTACTTCCCCCCTGGACCTATATATTCATCTCTTGAAACCATTTGCCGCTGCCTTAAGTAGCTGTAAATTATGCTAAAAATGTCACATCTGACACTATAATGCTCACCCTGCCCGCTCAGCTTCTTAATGTGTAGCCAATCACCAGGCAACTTTATTTTTGTTAACCAATGAGAATTCTTGACTAACAGCTTTGTATCAATCCAGTCTTTGCATCCCACCCCCCACTTCTGCTTATTTATTTATTTTTTTGCCTTTCAAATCCTGCCTGTGAAAAAGTCGAACAGAGATTGCATCCAAGGTGACTGTAAACTGAGTCTTCTTGGTAGTTATCCCCACTTTGGCTCAAGTAAACTTTTTAAATTATGTTTTGTCCCTTAGCCTCTTCCTTTTAGGCTGAAATCATACAGGTTCAATAATTTCAGCTTGCTAATAAAACAAACCAATAATAGATACACAGGGGGGAAAGGCATACAAATTTATTAATGTGCGTATGTGTGCACAGGAGTTAAACAATTCAAAGAAAGGGCCAGATCAGTTGAAGCTTTTAAACCACCCTGCAGTTACATAAAGAATAGGGGCTTGGAGGTTGGGAGGGAGCAAGAAAGAAACAGGTGGGGCAAAGGCAGTCTTGTTAAGCAGATGAAAACCCACAGGCTGGGGCGGTGCCTGTGGCTCACAGGAGTAAGGCGCCAGCCCCATATGCTGGAGGTGGCGGGTTCAAACCCAGCCCCGGTCAAAAACTGCAAAAAAAAAAAAAAAAAACAAAGAAAACCCACAGGTTGTAGCTCCCAGAGAGGATAAAGAACAGCCTGTGGTCCTGTTTCTTGTTAGACCTTCAAAGGTGAGAGAATCAGTTTCTCTCTAGTGACTTAATCTTTCTTAGATCCAAATAAGAGGGCTCAGAGAAAGCCCGTTTGCATCACTTTATTTCCTCCGCAGACGCAAATTCCATCCACAAAAGGCAGTATTGTTGGGCTATTCCTGTCTCCAGGCTCTACGAATAGCCATCTTGAAATGAGTCAAAGAGTTTAGAAATATTTTTGGTGTTCTTTACAGGTGAATGGACAAATACAAAGTAAAAATAAGAGGCTTAATTTTTCCTCTTCCAAGTAAGGTAAGAGGTTTCTCATTCTTCTAGAGCATTAACTTTTAATTGTAAGTGCTTTCTTCTCTCTTTGAAATGTATATTAATCCTTTTAAAATTACATATTTATGACTCAGGGTTGTCTTTCTCCAGGACCTGGGAACCAGCTCTTTGAAATGTAAATATCAAGGGAGATGGCATCTCCAGACCCGCCTTGTGCAGAAGGGTAGGAGCCTAACTTCAGTGGGCATCTGCTCCAAGTGGCAAAACAACCTCCTGCCATAAAGGTTTGAAAAATTTGTTTCTCCTCTGGATAAAACCAAACTAACCTAGATGATGGTGGCACCAATTACCAGACCAATTTAGGATGTGACAAATGGTGCATATTTGAGAACTAGGCATTGTTTACCTTGAAAACGTGTATGTAATGAGTTCTATCTGCTCCGCTAAAGAAGGTAAGATTTCTATCTTTTCAATCTCTCAGCAGATTGCCTGTAATGCATATCACATTCTGGTTTAATGTTTATGCAATAATGAAACTGTTTTTTTTCTCTATTACCCTTGTGGAGAGGTTTTCTGGGCTGGGAGTAAAAGTGCCCTTACAAATTCAAGAAGGCGTGCAAGGTGAGAACTAGAATAAGGGCCCTCTAACTGTGAAGGAACACACTTAGCTAAAATAATAATAATCAACCAGTGTCCCCTCATTTGCCTGATAATAGTCACTGTCCCCTTGTTTGTCTATAATTGCTACTCTAGCGGGCACAGCTGGGAATGGTAAAAATCATTAACTTTTCTCTGTGGATAACATCACTTGTTCAGAATCTACTGGTAGTTTTTGAGAAATCTCCCGGGTCCTGCATCCCAGTGAATTGACTGACCTGCCCAGACCAAGGAACTGACTCCATTGGTCTTGGCCCCTGGCCTCTCCCAAGGCATTACCTTTCACTGGATTGGCTGACCCACCCAGACAGGTGCCTCTACCAAGGGACTGAGGGTTTCACCCTGAACCCAGCCAATTAGCAGATCTTGATTGCCTCTGCCCGTCAAACTATCTTTAAACCCTGTCTCTCCAGTTGCTGGGGAGGCAGATTTGAGAAATTCCTCTCTTTTCCCTGCTTAGCCCTGTGTAGAACAAACTTTTCTTTGCTGTAAACTCTGCTGTCACTGGATATTGGCTTCCTCTTAGGCAGTGGGCAAATGAACCTCATTGAACAATAGGAGGTGATTTTTTTTTTAGTTATATTTTCCTCCAACATGAGACAAGATTTGAAAAAAGATGAGAAAAGAATTTATGCTAGAAATGTATGCTTAGTAACAATCAAAGATGATTACAAATGTTTTGTGAATGCATATTCACTTGAGCATACAAATGATAAAGGGAAGTTGGACATAGTCTACATGTTCCACAGACAGAAAGGTTTAATAAATACATTATGTCCATCCATCATGTGGCTATTTTCCTGCCATTGGGGCATCCTTAGTGAAATATTGTACCTGATATTTGTTATGCAAATAGAATAAAAACCATTCAAAAATTATATAATTACCACAATCATGGCTTACCTCCCCTCCTCCCATTACATACATACATGCACATGTGTACACACATAAGCACACATGAAAGGAAATGGCTAAAAAAGATGAAAACATAAAAATAGGTGTGAATACTATTTTATTAAAATCTTTTTTTTTTTTGAGTGAGACACTTTATTTTATTTGATCTTTTGCCATATGCTTTGATAATGGATAAGCCAAGTTAAATTACCATGAGAACTTCCTTTTTTGCCAGGGCATGGTGGCTCGCGCCTGTAAACCTAGCACTATGGGAGGCTGGCCGGGGTGGATTGCCTGAATTCCCAAGTTTGAGACCAGCCTGAGCAAGAGCACTGTCTCTAAAAAAATAGCTGGGCGTTGTGGCAGGTGCCTGTAGTCCCAAGAGGGGACTCGGGAGGCTGAGGGAAGAGAATTACTTGGGCCCAAGAGATTGAGGTTGCTGTGAGTTGTGATGCCACAGCAGTCTACCCAGGGTAGCAAAGTAAGACTGTCTTAAAAACAAACAAACAAAAATATTTCCTTTTTCAACTTTACATAATAAAATGAGGAATACAAGCTCTCCTCAAATAGTTCTATGTAGAAGTAGATAAGTAGCCCACAGCCTTAAAAGAATGAGGAAATCATTTTATTGCACTCTTTTTTAAAAACCTTAATAAATGAATTATAGGATACCATAAATGTTACACACCTCATCTAGAGAAAGCACCACAATAGACTCCTAGAAACTGGGGAAGGAGGGTATATTAGTCAGGATTCCAGAGAAACAGAACCAGTAGGAAGTGTGTGTGGGGGTGTGTGTGTATACATATATCTGTTTGGTTAGTTATAGATACGATATATGTGTGTGTGTATATATATATATATATAATAACTATTTGAAGTGAGGGGTTGTATACACACACACACACACACACACACACACATATATATATATACATACACACAGACATATGTTATATATATATGTCTCTCTCTATATATATATCTTATCAAGAACTGTGTAAATGGAGAAAGGCAGAGATCCGTGTTGAAGGAACTGATTCATGTAATTGCTGGTGCTGACAAGAATGAAATCTGCAGAGCCAAATGAGACTTGAATAGATATGAGTAGATACACCACAAAGTTATATATAAATATATAAATGACCAACAGGTACATGCAAAGACGCTCAAAATCACTAATTCTCAAAGAAATGCAAATCAAAGCTACACTGTAATATCATCCCTCAACTGTTAAAGTAGCTGTTATAAAAAAAAGTGAAAGATAACAAGTGTTGGAGAAGATATTGGACAAAGAGAATCTTTGCACACTGTTGGTGGGAATATACAGCAGTATGGCCATTTTGGAAAACAGTATAGAGGTGCCTCAAAAAAATAAAAATAGAACAACAATAGTTCCAAAGATTATAATATTGGTTATATATGTAAAGGAAATAAAATTGATATATCTGAGAAATATCCATGCTTCTATGCTCATCACAGAGTTGTTTACAATTAGCCAAGATATAGAATCAATCCAAGTGCCTATCAATGAGTGAATGGATTAAGAAAATGCACAATAGATATGCAATGAAATGCTATTCAGCCTTATTAAAGAAGGAATTCATGTTATTTTGACAAAGATGAACCTGGAGGACATTCTTTTAAGTGAGCTAAACCAGGCACAGGAAGTCAAATACTCCTTAATCTCATGTATATGTGGAATCTGAAATCGTTGAACTCATAGAAGCCAAGGGTAGAGTTGTGGTTGTTAAGGGTTGGGGAAATGTTGGCAAAAGGATCCAAAATTTTAGCTCGGTAGGAGAAATAATTTCAAGGGATCTATTGTACAACATGGTAACTATAGTTAATAACATATTTTTTAAAACCTTTTTGACTTCTATTTTTGAATGAACTAAGGAGGCATGTACCATCATGCCTGGCTAAATGAGTATATTGTAAGAATAAAACATAGAAAAGACAGTAGATAGTTTATGCTACTTGACAGAAAATCAAAACAGGAGTGCGAAGGAAAAGGGTGAGGAAAGCTCATTGAACTATAATCAAATGATGGGAAAAGAAGATAAGAAATGGTGGAGGAGGGTAAAAAAGGACAGGTGAGCAAGAAAACAGAAGGAAGAAATCATAGTATTCTCTACATCTGTGGAAATAAAGACTTATGCTTGAAAGATGGCTAATTTACTGTGTTTCAAGCAAAATTATGGATCTTAAGTGAAGACTAAAAGCTAGATAGAAAAGGCTTCAGATTTTAAATTGAAAGAATGTTGGAAATATCCAGGTGGACAAGTTGACAGGTCATGTAAACAAATATTAAATTGCACTATACCAAAACTATATATAGCACAATGAAATAAGTAGTTTTGTTCATTTCACTCCTTGATTTCTATATTTAACCCGTTAAGTCACTTTATTTTATAGACAGAATTCACTTCCTTAATGTGGGAAAGGTAGAATTAAACTTTTAACGTCCTAGGTAGTAAATTCTTTAGCTCCCTTTGTTAAATAATCCATCCCCTGTAGTTTACTGATGCATTATTTATCAAGAAGTAAATGCATACATATCTCATTGTTTCTAGGGTATTTATTCTGCTTCATTGATCTTGATCTTTTACAAGTAAATTATCACTAATTGATGTAAAGGCTAGTGGTTTCATCAAGTCTTTGGGTACTTGTCTGGAATATACTCCATATTTATAATCTGTTGACTTTGTAATGGAAATAATTTCATGGAATTTGTGCCCCAACTCATTGCAGAATGAATGCAGAGGAGAAAATTTTGCATTAATAGTGAAGAGAACCATATCAGAAATCTTTTGTTTTTTTCATTTTTTAGCATATGTGACAGGCATACTCCATTAGTATCTCTTTCCCACCTATTCTTATTAATGTCAGAACATCTGTGACATAAAGGAATTCCTTTGGCATTTAGAACACAACTGGCATTGTTCAGCTAGATAAGCCTTTTAGAAATCACAATTTAATCAGAATACTTTCCTCCTCAAATCTCTCAAACCCAGTGTTGATTGAAGGGGACTAGAACCCTATTCAGGAAGCCATAATTCCAGCACTTTCTCCAACTAACCTGGAACAAGCTGTGCAATGAATTCCTGAGTTAGTTTCTTCATTGCTAGAATAAAGACTTGCCAGGTAGACTAGATAATAAAAACACAATCTATCTCCAAAACTCTGAATTTAGGGGTGATGGTGATTCTATAAAGTTAAAAAATAAGTATTTCATTTTATTTTGTCAACTGCTCTAAATAGAAAGTCATTAATGTTGTTTTATAACCAGAGTCTCTCTATGCAGGTGGTTCTCAACCTTCCTAATGCTACAACCCTTTAATACAGTTCCTGTGGGTCACGACCCACAGGTTGAGAACCACTACTCTATGCCATTTGCTCTTTTTTATGCCTTTTCAGTGATAATTTGGAGACATAAAAGAATAAGGTAACTCTAGACTCCTTCAGACTTAGAAACAGGCTATACTGCATTCTTTAGGAAACATGTACCTTTGGCAACCAATAATCTTTTCTGATTGTCACTTTTCCTCAGTTACCTAGAGAATGCTTTCAGGTGTGTGCAGCATATTTACATAGAAGTCAAGTTCATAAATGTCAGCAGAAATTGCTAGATTTTGCTCATCAAGGTCAAGAATCTAAATGACAAATCAAACAAGCAACATCCTTTTATTAAAAACATTACGTAAGTAATATCCTTTTTATGATTTTTAAATAATGCATAACAATTGCACATAGTTATGGGGTAGAGTGATATTTTAGTACATGTATACAATGTGTAATGATCAAATTAGGGTGGGTGTAATTAGTGTCTATTATCTCAGACATGTATCATTTCTTTGTGTTGGGAACATTCAAAATCTGCTTTTTTATCTATTTGAAAATATACAATAAATTGTTTTGTTTTGTTTTGAGACAGTCTCACCTTGCCATCCTTGTTAGAGTGCAATGGCATCATAGCTCACAGCAACCTCAAATTCTTAGGCTCCAGTGGATCCTCTTGTCTCAGCCTACTACAACACCTGGCTATTTTGAGAAATGTGTCTCACTCTTGCTCAGGATAGTCTCGAACTCCTGAGCTCAAGCAATCCACCTGCCTCAGCCTCCCAGAGTGCTAGGAATATACCTGTGAGCCACTGGGCCCAGCAATAAATTGTTTTTTTAAAAAATTATAGTTACCCTGAAGAGCTTGCTTAATTAGCTACAATTTTGTAACTATTAACCAACCTCTGGTTATCTTCAGCCCACCCCTCCAAAGTTTGCAGCCTCTAGTAGCACTATTCTACTTTCTACTTGGAAAAGGTTAACACTTTAACTTCTACATGAGTGAAAACATGTGGTATTTGCCTTTCTTGACTAGATTATTTCACTCAGCATAAGGTCCTCCGAGCTCATCAATGTTGCTGTGAATGACATGATTTTATTCTGTTCGATGGCCAAATAGAATGAATTTTCTTTATTCATCTTTTGATGGACACTTACATTGATTCTACATTTTGGATATTGGGACTAGTGCTGCAATCGACATGGGAGTGCAGATATCTTTTCAACATATTGATTTTCCTTTGGATATAAACCCAGTAGTGGATTTAAGCAATAGTCTTTTAACAGTAAACCTTTTGAGAAGCTGATGAAACAGGGAACTATTCAGAAGCATCAATTTATGCCTGCCACGTATTCAACATACCCCCAAATATTGGGATTACTGTGAAACCTCTGTAAATTACTGTGATTGGAATGTAATTGGTTTATCAACTCAGATGCACATGACCTTGGGTCTAAAGCATAAGGCAAAGCATATTTTTTAATTATAGAAATACCATGTGCTATTTGAAAATAAGCCTTGGATTAACCTCAAACAAAGCTCTATGTTGAGATAACATTGCTCTACAGCCTGCCAGCCATCCAATTTTATTATTATTTCATAATCAAAATCAATTTGATAATTCTGTTTCTGATTACATGAGTGTATGCATAATTTATAAAACTTTGTGGAATACTTCTCACTTAAAATTTAAACAAATAATATATGAAAACTTAAAATTATCTAAAACCCCACCCCAAAGGGTTAGCAATGACTTTTCAATATTTAATTTTATTTTTAAAATGTTTGTATTGATACATACTATTGTGCATGTTTGTTAAGTACATGTGCTATGTTGTTGGAGTTCTCTCTCGAGACTAGGAGTGTAGGAGGGAAGGGAAGGTGGGCTGCCTGGGGGCCTTTCCCTGCATCATCAAACCTCTCCAACTCCCAGCAGATTCCAGCAGGACAGGCTCCCTTGCTTCCCTCTTCTATCCTGCCTTTGGTGTTTTCATCACTTCTCTATTGAATTCCTATGTTCTCCCTTGGATGACCTATTCAAATTGTGATTATCTGTTGGCTGTTTTGTTTCTTCTCCATGGAAGAGGTGAGCACCAGATGTCTCCAGTCAGCCATCTTGAAGCCCTCCTCAGTATTTCATTTAAAGCAGAGGTTCTGAACCTGTGGATTGTGACCCACAGGAACTGTATAAGGGTCATGGCATTAAGAAGTTTGAGAACCACTGATTTAAAGGATCACTCTACCAGGATGACAGAGACTCTGTCAAAAAAAAAAAAATTCTAGATGATGTGCACTAAGCTTGATGCCAGAGACATTCCTTAATCTTCTTGGACTAGGCAGGAGGGCTCCCGGCCTCATTCCCAGGCTCAGCTGTGGGAAAATTTCCTTTGTGGTTTCTATATGAGGAAATTAATAAACATAAATGTAAGATCCTAAAGCTCAAAAGCCAAAACAAACTCGAGAATAATAAAATATGAGTTCCAGATGAGCTGCATTAAGGAACCTGAGTTAAACAGAACTCAAGCAAACAGAGATGATGTTTAGACTTATGGGGTCTAAAGAGTTTTATGGAATCTGATCAAAGTCATGAAAATTCATTACACACACATGCACAATTTCTGGGGGGACCCTGAACAGATTACATGCATGAATGATTTATCCATTCAACAAATAACTGATGAATACCTACTATCTATAACATTCTAGATGACTTAAGACTTTAAGAGTTATCCTGAAGAGACTTTTATGAGTAAAAATGATTTTATTTTATTAACATTAGAGAAGATTCTTGCTGGATTCTATGATGCTCCAAAGAGTATTGGCTCTTAGCCTGTGCAATATACCCAGACCACATTTCTTTAAAAAACAAAACAAAACAAAGAAACAAATACAATAAAACAGGTGCCATGGTACATGCCTGTTACCCCAGTGACTCAGAGGCAGGAGGATTGGTTGAGCTCTGGAGTTTGAGGCTACTGGAAGATGTGATTGTGCTGTAGACTCGAGCCTGGGTGACACAGGAAGACACCATCACTTAATAAAAAAAAAAAAGAAAGGAAAAAACAGCATCAGGCCTGAAGCATGTGAAAAAAATGTTGAAATAAAATGATAGGCGATAAAAAGAGATCAGACTGAAATTGCAGAGTTCTTAGGGCCTAAATAATTGATCTACTTCATAATTTCACTGAGGACCAGATACTTTCTTTAGTGTTAGAACATTGGTTTCAAATAAGAGGACTATGTCTATCATCTTTAGAATGTAAAGTATTCTTATAAATGTTGTGGTGGAATGACTCTGTTTATGAAGAAGATGAGAGTCTGGATAAATCAAAATAAAACATACAGGAATGAGACTATGGACTACAATAGGTAAGCTATCCACTTCATTAAGTTATATAGACTTGGCCACAAATCCCACCTTTGCAACTCCATAGTTGTCAAAGCCTAGGATATTTATTAAGCCTTTCAGGGTGTCAGCTTTATTTGAAAAACTGAAATAATAACAGGACCTTTCATCAATGTATAAGGTGTGAAGATTCATTATAGTGATTCCTGCAAAATTCTTATCCATGGCCCAAAACAGTGGAGGTGTCCCCCATAACACCAAGTCACAAATATTCTTTCTTAAAAAGTGGATGACTATGTATAACTTAAAGACTACATGTAAATATTTAGGTGTTTTAGATGGACATGGTAAGATCTGGAGAAAACTTAAATTCTGAGATCAAAGGGAATGAATAGATCAATGGTGTTCTAAAATCAAGATGGTAAGAATGCAACTGAGAGGTCCAGCTTTTAGTATTAAATGTCAGAGATTGCCACATCAAAATTTCTCTAATATTAACACTGCATGGAAACACAGAAACCCCTTCCTGAGTGGTACACCAGAGAGAGAGCAATGATGTCACTCGCACACCAGAGGGTGCTCTAGTCTCTTTTGTGCAGAAGAAACAAGCATGAGTGACCTTTGTAAATTGAGAAAGTGAAAGGTAGGTAGATATGTTAAACCAGGATAAATGGGAGGGCATGGACCTAAGCCTCGTGGATATCCAAGGAAAGGCATCCTCATGTGGCGGAAAGAGAGTGCAGTCTTGAAGGGGAGAAGTACTTATGCAGTTTGAATAACTGCCAGGATTTCAGTTTTGGTTGGACAATACGAGCAAGAGAATGAGTAGCCAGATTTGATTTCAGAGGGGTAACAAGTTGTCACAAGGAGCTCGACACTTACTCTGAGTAAGAGATGTCTTTGCAGACTTAAGCAAAGGAGTGACATGATCTGACTTTGTTTTTATTTTTTTATTTTTTTATTTTTTTAAATTATTTTTTATTGAGTCATAGCTGTGTACAATAATTCAGTCATGGAGTACAGTGTGCGGGCTTCACATACAATCGGAGATACTTTTATCAACCTAATTAATATAACATTCATGATATTTTCTCATTTACTATGTGAAAACAATTTTGATCCGTATTTAGAAGTTTTCTCCTGACCCTTCACATATGCACCACAAGTGTGATCTCACCCTTTATCCTCTCTCCCCCCACCCTCTCCC
>CAUYRH010123865.1:0-14653 GCA_963574655.1 Perodicticus potto
TTGAGGGCTACAACTTCTTGTCTCAATGAGTCAATATCTTTGGTCATTTTCTCTTTGAACTCATTCAGTTCTTGAGACATCTTTTGGGTCATCTTTTGGATTACTGCTTGAAATTCTAATTCCATCTTTTCCTCCATTGCGCTGATCTTAGCTGCTATCCAGACTCTGAATTCAACTTCTGACATCTCAGCCATTTGCTTATGAGGGGGATCTTGTGCTTCATCTCCCTTGTCATTCCTTGGGGGAGTTGATCTACTCTGGTTATTCATATTGCCAGAGTTTTTCTGTTGATTCGACCTCTTGATTATTTTTCACTGTTGCCTATGAACGTCCTCAGAGTTGGGGAGGTGTCTCTCCCAGATCAGACCCTGGCAGAATCACTCTGTTGTTACTGGATCTTTGTAGGGAGTGACCCTGTGTTTCTAATGATTTCTCAAACCACACAGGGTGGAGAGCTTAAATCCTCCTTAGCCTGCTTAGGAGACACTTTAATTGCTAACTTGGGCTAAGCGGAAGCTTTCCCAGGAGAGCGCTGTGGCTGGGATCACTCCTTAAGTGGCTATCCACTTACCCAGTGTGCCAAAACCGATCTTGCCCTATGCCCCTGAGGGCTAAGGCTGCGAGGCGTCTCAGTCCCTGCCTTTAGGCTGCTCAGTCACTAGATTACTCGCTCCTGCCCGATGCCTGTTCTGCGACCCTGAGGGTGGAGCTTGCCAGGGCAGTTCTCCCACAATGGCTCCACACAGCCCACAACCAAACACTGGCAGCTCCGTCTGGTTCGGTGGCCCAGTCTGGGGCCCCAGACAACACCCAAAGACCCCCACACTCTTGCCCAAGTTCTCCCAAGGCAGTTCAACCAAGAGCCAAGTTCAAAAGAAACCGAAACAGCTCAAAGGCAAGGCCCTTCCAGCCTGCAGTCCCACCGCTGCCCCACCCACAGCTGCTGACATGATCAGACCAAATGAACACATGCAACCACTTGCCCAATCTCTGCCACGCTTACCTTCCTCAGGGTGTCCAGAAGTCTCAAACTGTCTCCCTGCATCCCCAAAGGGAAGTTTCTGGGCAGATCCCGCCTTCCAGAGATGCCTGAAGTCCTCTCTCCCCAGTCTCACCGTGCCAGTTGCAAGGAAGCTGTTACTTGGCTGTCATCTTGCTCCACCCTGCATTACCACTCTTTTCTTCTTTCTTTTCTTTGTTTTGATTTTAAGCCTACAGTGATATAATCAAAAAGACAAAGTTTGGCAACAAATTGTATACTTATTTTCTTTCATATAGATTTTTTTCATTTTTATTTAATCTGTCATCCATAGCTAATATTTCAAATTTTTCTCTTTCCCCCAGAATTGTATCCTTCTGATCCTTTAGTGTATTTTCCTTCTTTCCATGTAGATCTTCAAAACCACCACCAGCAACCTCCAATTGTCTGTTCTTATTCTTAGGCAAGTCTCAGTACACTCTTGTGTTTGCATCACAACATAAACTGAGTCTAAAAATATGGACAATAGGACATATTTCACTAAAACTGTGTTTTATGAGTAGTGTCAAGTTACATTGTATCCACACAAACTACCTCCACAGGCCCTCCAAGCATCTTTGTTCTCCCAAAGTTCCTCTTCCCAGACACTGTCTTGCCCCTTACTTTTCTTATTTAGGAAACTTTTCTTTCTCTTCTCCCATTGCATTCTCACTTCTTTTTTCTGGTTCAGGTAAACAAACACCTATCTCAGCACCCAGCTGACTGGGGCTGGGAGCAGCAGTGATCATACATTTCACTGGGAGTCACACATGCTTTATTTCATTTAACCTTCACAACATGCCACATGAAAAAGTAGAGATTTGGAGGGGTTCAGTCCCCAAGGTCAAAATTACAAAGTAAAGCTGGAATAGAAACCAGATCAGGCTGCCTCCAAGGTCCATATCCCTCCTACTAAAGTTGCTTGTGAGATAATTTTAGGTAATGTTTAAGCTGACTTTTAAAAATTCTAGTAATCATATATTTATTGTAATATGTATTTTAAAATATATAGTGCAAGAAATGTGATTTTATAGATACTGTTGCTTAATGTAACAAAAATAAGCAATTTTATTCAAAAGCCAAAGACTTCATCATTCTCATCTCTCTAGCTTCTTTCCCATTGTTCTTTACTTAAACACAGGCATTAGGTAGAAAGGTGCTATAGAACTGTGATGGCTAATGTTATGTGTCAACTTGACTTGGCTATGGGATGCTCTAACAGCTGGTACAGCATTCTTTCTGGATGCGTCTGTGAGAGTGTTTCTGGAAAAGATTAGCATTTGAATCAGTGCATTGAGTAGAGAGGGCTTTCCCCATGGAGGTGGGCATCATCCAATTGGTTGAGCATCTCAATAGAACACAAAGGCCAAGGGAGGGGCAAATTTGTTCTGTCTGAGCTGGATATACATCTGCCCCTGCCTTCTTCTACCCTAAGTGACCAGCAGT
The DNA here is from genome assembly GCA_963574655.1 of Perodicticus potto. Classification (NCBI taxonomy): domain Eukaryota; kingdom Metazoa; phylum Chordata; class Mammalia; order Primates; family Lorisidae; genus Perodicticus; species Perodicticus potto. The sequence continues at coordinate 2,465 of CAUYRH010123865.1, forward strand.
TCTTCTTCTTGGACCTTTGGACTTGAACTGAGATGTATACCACTGGCTCTCCTTGTTTTTAGGACCTTGAGTTTGGAGTGGAACTATACTCCTGGAACTCCTGGGCCTTCAGCTTGCATGAGGCATATTACAGGATCTTAGGTTCTACAGTCACATAAGCAAATCCCTCATAATAAATGTCTTTCTATATATCTATATATATTCTATTGGTTCTGCTTCTCCGGAAAACCCTAATACAGAAAGGAAGTCATGCATACTCAGGTTTAAATGCCACCACCTGTAACATATTAGTTGTGGGAGCCAAACAAACAAAATTTGAGTCTCTGTGAGGATTGTGTAGCATAATGCATGAATATAACATGAACATGACATCTTCTCAGAAAGTCAATACACATCAGCACTTTTTGTTTCCACATTCAATAAATATTTTCTGAATAAATAAAAATATACAGAAAAGATTGACACAGACATTATACTAATTTATTTAAAATGCTCTCCTAATTTTTACATGCCCTTGCCTATAATGTATTAGATAAACAATATTTAATAAAAGTATCCATTTTTCCAATTGCTCATAAATTTATTATTATTTAGGACCTTTTTAGATGCACATAGCTGAATAACAACTTGAGCTAATGTAAGAAAAAAAATTCTAGGAAGAAGAGAAATAGAAAGAAAATGAGAGAGGGGCAGTTGAGAGAGAGATTTGTGTTTCAGGTATAGAGTCCTGAGATTTAGTTTAGACAAAGCTGGATCTAGGATGCACAAGTAATGACACCAGAGCTGTCTGTCTTTCTCTTTCTTTCCTTTTTTCTGTTGTGTTACCAAGTGCAGACAGTAAAGCTGTAAGGAGCACTGGGTTTACCTAATATTCTCACATGAAAGACTTTGTACCAGCATATGCATTGGTCCCCAAGGACACTTACTGGCCTCTATTGAGTCACATGGCGTCCCTTGAAACAATCACTGTGTCCAGCACATTGAGTCACTCTGACTGGCAGGGTTTGGAGGGGAAGATACCCTGCCTGACAGCCTTATCAGTTTCAGAAGAAGTGATATAGGATAGACATAAAATAACACAATCTATGTATAAAGAAAAGCAAGGTGGACTGAGCACAAGCACTCTAAGACTGGAGTACCAAGCACTTGATGTCTAACTTACATTCCTCCAGCATTCACTGTTCTAGTAACATGCCAATAGCATTCTACAGCAAATACAGTTACCTACACCAAAGGGCTTGTTTTTGGCCAATTTGAGGGGTGAATGAGAAGTGAGGGAGATTTAATGCCCTCTACCAATGACAGGGGAGAGTTGGTGGAGTCAAACCTCAGCTTCCTCTGCCCAGTGCTGCGCTATCTTGGAGGCCTATCTTTGTGTTCATCTCCAAGAGCTCCTTCTAGGGGATTGGTTAAGTCTTACCTCATTGAGTGCTGGCTACCATAGTAGTAACCCACTGGGCAAAACACTACTTATTGGTTTGTTTTCCTTTTCTGCCTCACTTTTCCCTTTCCTTTTCCCCTGAGATAACGTCCCATATAAATTCCTTGTACTTATTTCCTAGTTTCAGGGTCTGCTTCTGGGAAAACTCCAATTCTGAAAATTGTAAGAAATCTGTAGTCAATCCCAAAGTGTTCTTGGTAGAATTTGCTCATTGCAATTAATTTCTTGAGGACCAAATAATGTGGGAATGGTTATGATACTCATCTGTAATATGCAAAAATAGAAAAAAAATCTTATGGATGTGTGAACATTATAATGAAGGCTGAGAATGCATTAAATGAGATGCAAGTGAGCACCCATCTTTTTGTGATTTTTTTAATCTTTTCTTCCCTTAGAGCATTTCTTCCTCTGCTGACATTTTCAAAGTGTATCTGAGACCCATGAAAGCATATTGAACCAGGTTTGAAAACACTTGGCTCAAGTATAACTTCAGTTTTTCAAGTCTGATGCAAGAAGAAACAATTATGTTCATCATCCTAACATGGGATTTGGCAACATAATTTACCCTTTGTTTCAATGGATTTCTACAATTCAGATACATTGAAATACAAAGAAGATGAAATCAAACCTATGTGTAATTCTCATTGTCATCAATTATATGATTATAAGAAGTAGAGAACATAATTTCAATTTTCAATGTATGTTTAACTTAGAGATAAGGAAAGATACAACAAATAAAGAGAGTACAGGGGACCTGATAATCTGGGGTTAGGATAAGGAAACATTCTTTTGAAGTTTACAAACTGTAAAGTTAAAACAGTCAAGGAAGGCAAGGCCAGGATGAGGACAGGATAATGGGGAAAATGTTGATTGGTTTAGCAGCCAATAAAGCTTAATTAGAATGGCCTATTCCAGATGTCTCTTACCCATGCAATTTGCCTATTGGGGATTTTGAAATGTTGTTTTTCCACTGTTTGTATTTAGATGGTGAGAAGGACTAAAGGGGTAGTGAGGTTAAGGAAGAATGGAAGAATTCATACCACAAATCTTGGGGAAAGGTATGGGGTTGGTGATCTCACTGATAGGTCCTTCTGGGGCTCCTTTTTCAACTTCTCTTCTCCTCATTGGCTTTTTGTTTGTTTGTTTGTTTGGGATAGAGTGTCACTAAGTCACCCTGGGTAGAGTGCTGTGTAGTCACAGCTCACAGCAACCTCAAACTCTTGGGCTTAAGCAATTCTCTTGCCTCAGCCTCCCAGTAGCTGGGATTACAGACACCCACCACATCACTTGGCTATTTTTGGTTATAATTGTCATTGCTGTTTGGCAGGCCCAGCCTGGGTTTGAACCCACTAGTCCTGGAGTATGTGGCTGATGCCTTAGCCACTGAGATACAGGTGCGGAGCCTCCTCATTGGCCTTTTAATGTTGGAGTATGGTTTCAGTCAAAGCACTTTTATTTTATATAACTATAGCTTTGATAATCTCATTAATCACATTGCCTTTAAGTATCATCTATATGTATGTGGTAACTCTCCAACAAGCTTTTCAGTCCAGAGCTCTCTGATGAGTGGTAGACTGAGTTGCATCTGTTTGATTAAAAACTTCCACTTGGATGTCATTTTACCTCCTACCATAACTAAGAATGAACTTCTCTTCTTCCCCTCAAAACTTATTATACCCCCAGCCTTTCTGCTCTTAGCTGATGGCAACACATCCATGTAGTCATTTGGTCCAAAAACCTTAGAGTCATTCTTAAATCCTTCCTCCCATAACCACACACTCAATGCAAAATCTTCTTGGCTCCATCCTCAATATATATACCGACCACTTCTTACACCACTCCTCGCTACCATCCATGTACAAGCTGTCATCATTGCTCACCTGGACATTACATTAGCCTTCTACCGATTTTCAGTGTTTCACACTTGTTTTATACTGAGACTATAGATGATCATTGTGTAACCTGATAAGTGATACCGTTCCTCCATTCACAACTCTGCAACAGCTCCCCAGTTTGTTTCCAAGTAAAAATCAAAGGTCCAGAGTGACTAGCCTTCTATTTCCTCTTCTTCTGTTCTTCCCTGGACCAACTTGCTATAGAACATAGCCTCCTGATCTTCCTAGGCCCTCACCCACACTGTTCTGTTTTAGGACTTCATACATTCTTCCTTGGCTGTCAGCCAAGGTCTTTTCTCTTAGTTCTTCTAAGGCCTCTGCATTCCTTCTCAAATGTGGCCCTTCCATCTTCCAACCTGCAATGGCACATTGAATTCTTGTACTTCGAATCCTTTCATCTTCCCCCTTCTACCCCAACTTCTCCCTTTTTAATTTTTTACATTGTGCCCACCTGGGTAATATAAAATAATCTCTCTATTTTAAGGTTGACTGACTACACCCTTAATTACATCTGCAAAGTCCCTTTTGCCATGTAATATAACAAATTCACAGGAGTAACACCAAGAATGGAAGGTTATGGGGCCCCAGATCCTGCCTAGTATATTTCCTAAGTGCCAAGAGCAATTCCTCCCTGGCACATAGTGTGGATAAACAAACGTGTGGCAGTGGACACCTGAGCTGGAGGTTTTACTTACAGAAAGTTGGATATTTGTTCATTGCATTTGGAAGAAATGTTCCTAAATCCTTCCAATTTGGGTGTTAGGTAACATAAAGAAGTACTTGTGTTTGTTTTCCTCTTTGAAGGGGGAAGACTCAGGGAATGAGAGAGGAAAGAGAGAGGAAAAGATGGAGACACAGGGAGGGTACAAGGGTGGGAAAGAATAGAATGCCCAAAGCCATCTGCGTGGGAGCCTCTGACTTTCACACAAACTGAAAATAGAGATTTTCCACCTCTGTTAATATTGGCAGTCCCAAGGCTCTCACTCTTGTGTGCCAGATGTACTTCTCCAGGCTCTTAGAGCTGTAATTGCTTAACAAACCACTCGCTGAGAGGTTTGCTTTTACCTGCAGTCACATAGTCATGCCCATCACAGGAGGTCTGATAGATGCCGCCTATTCTCCAGGGCAGCTGGGAACGATGAAGCTTGGGATGGAATCCACGGGGTATTCTTTTTCCTGGCAATAGCGTATTATCATTTTATCTTTATTACATTTAAACACAGATATTTAAGCTTAAATATGAGAAATTGCTTCATTTCCTACTTGAATGCTTAAACTCCATAGGGAAATTGATTTGGTAATTATGATAATGTTTGACTATCAGAAAACTTTAGATTAATTGAAAATGATAAATTAGTCATTTTGCAGCCTTGTGTCTGGCTTCATTCAACCATGAATATCATGTCAGCTTAGAACTTTTGTCCTCTTCTCCAGAGTGAACTTTCAGAGTTCACATTCAAAGCACAACGGTCCAGCCAGCCAGGGTCACTTAGGCTGCACATTTGACTGTTTCCACTGGTTGACCAGGAGAACCCTTCCCCTAACTGAGATGATGGGCTTGGGTGACCACCAGAGTTACCATCCTGCATGGCCCTTTTGATTTCTAATGAAATTATGCTAGAAAAAAGAAGTTAATGTTAGGAATCTATCATATTGGTTACTTTAAGAAAGAATCAGGAATTTGCTTCTCTGTTGAAGTTTTTTCACTTCCTCCACTAGCTTTTATTCATTAAGTTGCTCAAACAAACCTGTGTTGAATGTGTCTGTAGATGATAGGAATGAGCTACACATTTGAGAAATAGATTTCAGAAATGTTTTAAATAGATCCCATTTTAAAACTGAATTCCAGGGAAAAGAGCAGCTGACCATGATGGAAGAGAGAATGGTTTTGGAGAGAGGGCGAGAACTCTGTGACTTAGAGCTGGAGGGGACAAACTTTAGTGCTGTATATAGCCTGTGAGTTAAGAATGTTCTTGCATTTTTAAACAGCTGGGGACTAAACAAAGGAATAATAAAAATTTTGTGACACATAATTAGTTATAAATTTTGAATTTCAGTATCTATAAATAAAGTTTTATTGGAATATAGTAACAGTCATTTATTTCTGTACTGTCTATGTCCAAACTGGTAGAGTGACACAGACAGCTGTGACCTGCAAAGTATGAAATCATTGTTGTCTTGCCCCTGCAAAAAAAATTTGCAGTCACTGGCCTCTGCAGACGGTTAAGAAATAAGGTTGAATTCCGCATTGATTCTCTAAGAAGTAACACAAAATAGCAGCTGTAGAGCACCAGGCTGTGGTGGATAACAAGGGACTAAAGGTGAAGAATTTGTAGTTGGATTCTTAGGTGATTGGAAGAAAGAGAAGGGCCAGGATACATCTGACAGAGGAAGGACGGAAGGACGGGGGAAAAGCATTCCAGAGGCTCAGTCCCAGCAACACACAAATGCCACTTCCTCAAGGACAAGATTTCTGGGTTGTATGCTAAGACAGGCTTAGAAGTTATTAGAGTTCTTCACTGGCAAACGATAGAAATCCTATTCTAATTTAAACCACAGAGAAGTTTACTGGCTTACCTGTCAGGTTTCACAGGCTCTAGACTAGCTCATTCTCCAAGCGCTGCTGATCTGTGTAACTTCACATACTATTTCCACGTGGCAGGTAAGATGGTGGCCAGCCACAGAATCACAGCTTTTTAGTTTAGCATAGCATTCATGAGGACTCTGATTTGCTTGGCGTGGTTCACATACTCATTCCTGAATCACTTCCCGAGGAGGAGTTGAGAATAGAGAATTCTGTCTAGCAAACTTGTGTGACATCAAGGACTGGATTCTGAGTAGGGGAAAAAAAAGGGATTTATTTTACCAGAAGAGTGGCTGTTTTGGACAGGGATGGCAGAAGTCTGCTTCTGGGAAGCATGGGGGAGAAGCACCACTGGGTAGCAGACCAGCAGATGTGGCCCCTCAGGTGGCATCAGCAGTTGAGAGAATGTGACATCTTTAAGCATGGCTAGGCAGTGCCTCAGTAGCTGGGTGGGCCAGGAAGCTGAGTATCAAATACACACTAACTGTATATTGTGAGTGCTTTCTGAGATCATGTACACAGACTTATATGGTGAGATCTTAGAGTGAATAACAGAGAGAGTAGTGTTTGAGTTGGGTCCTCTGGAAAAGTTTCCAGAGAGGTTAATCAGGAAAAAGTTCCCAGGCAAATAAAATGAAATGTGCAAAGAGATGTGGACTTGGGAGACCAAGTAACAAGTAGCTCATTGTGACTTCAGAGGAGAAGGCAGAACTAACATGTATGGAAATGCATGTTCTGTTCAGGCACTAAGCTCAGTGCTTCCAATTCTGTGTTTTCTTTTCTGCATAGCATAGACCATAACACACTGGTTATGGTAAAAGCAGATGAGGCTAGGTAATCAAAAGACCAGAGTAGGATGACTAAGATTCTTGTAGGGTCAAATGGTTGGAGAGTGATATTTTCAGTGGAAGCAGAGATTTTAAAAGTAGACGTTTGGTGGGGAACATAACAAATTCAGATTTGGAAAATTTTAGTTCATAATGGCAATGTGATAATCAAGTGTTTAATTGGCACCTGAAAATATGGATTCAAATCTCAGAGAAGTAGTAAAGGAATTTTCCACCCGCTGTTCTCTTGGTATCCACGGGAACTTAATAAAACAACTATAATTTTTCATTATGAAGCTTGAGAATTCCTTCAGACCTATTTCCTCGGACCATTTGTGTCATTCATTTTTTATTCTTTAGCTGTCCTGACTGCTCATGCTTCTCTGTATAGAAATATCTGTATGATAATCTCTCCCATCCTGGATCTGGACAATAACCCCCTCATTAGCTCCTCTGTGGGGTCGCTGCAATTCTTTGCTTACTCTTTGGATTTAGAAACCTTTTCTTTTTCTTGACCCCACGATCGGATGTTGGTCTTCTAAAGATTCTAGTGTTAGAATCTGAGCGGTAGCCCAAAGTGCCACAGATGATCACAATTCTATCCTCGTCCACCCACTATTTCTGTTCATCTTCCATGTGTAAGAGAACAAGAGCTGATACTGAGTCCTGAGAAATGCAGATCCCTTGGACCCAGCAATGTGGATCTAAAGAATCAGAGTCTCTGGAGGGTAAAGTCCAAAACATTTTTGTAATTAGCACCATTATAATTCTTATGCACCATCTTAAATTTGTGAAGAGATTTAAAATAAAAATACAAATCAATCTATAATGGAAACTGGATTATCTAAACAATGGGTGGTTGAATAAGTTAAGAATAAAATTTCCCTCAGACTATGTTTTTCTGAAAACAAATTTGATACAGATTTATTGGAAAATATTTAAAAATAGTCAAGCATTTATAAATATGTAAAAAGTCACCCATAATTTCACACAGAAAGGGATTGTAAGTTAACATTTTGGTAAATGTTGCTTCAGATATTTTTTCTAGAGGTAAATTTTCTGTATTATTCACGTATATATGTGGGTTTGGACTTCATCTATAGTTTATAGTCAGCTTTTATACTTCAAGATGTCACATGCAGTTTTAAGTTTTAAAAATTTTATTTCAAAATATTAATGGGGTACAAATTTTGTTATATGGATAGTATTTGTTATGTTTTACTCAGGGCTATAAATGTGCCCATCACGCTAATAGTGTTCATTGTACCCAGAAGGTAGGTTTTTGCCCTTTTCCTCCCCCTTCTAACACCTGCTTGATTTCCCATGACTTTTACTTCACTCTGTGCACTAGTGTGCCCCTTGGCTAGTTCTAATTTTATTATTGTGGTAATTGTTTTTCTATTCTTGAGATGCTTTACTTTTGAATTTTATTTATCTTCTTCAAAGATATTTTTTGGATATATGTGCAACTTCCCATCTTATAGATACATCAGACCTTAAATATCTGCAAATGTTTTAATATTGGCTGTTATTTATGTCTATGTCTAAGTTGCTTTGTTAATCTCACTAGTATAGTCTCAAAAAGGGGCTTCTTGTCTTCTCTAGCTTTTTGTGTCTCTGGAGAAACAGACCTGAGACATCTTTGTACCTGGCGACATCATGAAGAACAGTTTTCATAGCCCTCTAATAGTCCTCTGGTGGACCAGAAACCAGGTTGAACGAAGAACAGATAAACGTTTGAGGTGAAGAAAGTCCTAATTACCCTGACTTGGTCATTACAATTTGTATACAGGTATCAAAATGTCACATGTAATTCCAAAATATATACACAACTATTACATATTAATAAAAACTAGGAAGAATAAAACACAGATTGTAGAGAAAAAAGAAATAAGAAATAAATAATTGATATTGATAAATAATTGGGAATTAACAAATTCCTAGCTGAGAATATTCATTACTATTTCAAAAAATACAGGTAAAGTAAAAGAAAGCCCTGATTCATCAAGGAAATATAAGAAAAAAAATAAGAGGAATACTCCAAAATACTGTTTTGGAGTATTCAAAACAAGAGAGGCGTGAATATGTTTATTGGTCTAAGACTCCAGGAGAAAGATTAAAATTACAAAAGAAATTTTTGAAAATCAAATTTGTATGTAATAGGGAAGGATAACAGTCTTGAGTACAGATGGAAGTGTCAGTTTGGGAAAGTAGCAGAGACAAAGACTTTCCTGAGACAGAAGAGGCAAATACATGAATAAATACAGTGGAGGGAAGGAGAAGGACTTTGATGCATTCAAAAATAACATGACCTGGTGTGGAAGCAAGGCCTGCTGGCAAGAATGAGGGCATGGGGCTGAGGGAGGGAGCGAGCTCTTGGGGAATGAGGGTGTGGGGGAGGGAGAGCGCTCCTGGGGGAGTGAGGGCATGGGGGAGGGAGAGCACTCCAGGGGGAGTGAGGGTGTGGGGGTGGGAGAGTGCTCCAGGGGGAGTGAGGGCGCTCCAGGGGAGTTGTGGGAGAACCTGCAATGTGGTCATGGGACAGTGAAAGAGTGAGTGAAAGGAAAAAGAGCCATGGAAGGTGACAGTCACACAACCGTAACTTCTCCAAACCAGATGATGGCCTCTTTAGAGGTGCCAGGAGGGGCAAAATAAATAAATAAATGTGATTCAAAACGCAGATTAGATTTATCCAGGTTAATCAGGCAGATGCCCTGAAGGCCAGATTGGACTGGCTCCCAGTCTTCTAGATTATTTTAGTGACAGAATCTAACACAGGCTTTGTAGCAGGTTAGTTAGTCAATTTTCTACCTGCCCATTCAGTGATAGCCAGGTGTCGACTCTGAACACAGATGCGGCCCTGGTAGTTTGTTTACCTTTCTGCTCCCTCAACTGTGCTTGCACCTGACCTCCACCTTGGGCATTCATTCACACCTAAGAACACACATGTGGCAGGCCTCATGCTAGAGTGCTTCTCACTTTCCCTTCACTGCCACTTCTATGGAAACAAACGTATTTCTAAAATATTACTGGACTGAGGGACCAGCTATTATGAAAGAAAAAGAGAGAACATGAGGAACAGTTTAGAGAATAGAGTTGTCTAAGAAAAATAACCCTAGACTAAAACCTATGGAAGGGCAAGATCAGGAAGAAATTGCTCATTAAGAATCAGAGCAGTGAGGTCTCACACTGGGTTGTTTAGCTTTCCGTGCTGTAGCAGATATTCATATAACCGTTGGTCAAAGTTATTAGGCACACACAAAGAAAGAACAATTAGAGGATGGGAGGATGAATTAAATCTTTTTAAGTACTAATTGTTTGCTTTACTTGGTATATTAGATTCTGTCTCAGTCTCCACACTCCCAAGTTTGTAGGCCCATCATCAGATTTTATTTTTCTGTGTCTCTTGCCCTCAAATATGCTACAGATTAACTGTGATGGATAAACTAAAGTGGTAAACAGGTATTGGCAAATGCATTCATGGCAATTACATTTTCCTGCTGGGAAATATTTTTAGCTTTATTAGGGGTTTTGAGTGCCTGAGCCTAGAGAACATCTCACCCACTGGAAGAGATTCTTTTTTTTTTTTTTTTGAGACAGAGTCTCAAGCTATTGCCCTGGGTAGAGTGCTGTGGCGTCACAGCTCACAGCAGCCTCTATCCCTTGGGCTTAAGTGATTCTCTTGCCTCAGCCTCCCAGCAGCTGGGACTACTGGTGCCCACTATAATGCCCGGCTATTTTTTGGTTGTAGTTGTCATCATTGTTTGTCAGGCCTGGGCTGGGTTTGAATCTGCCAGTGCCGGTATATGTGGCTGGCACCCTAGCCGCCGAGTCATGGGAGAGATTTTTTTTCATTTTATTTGTTTTCCTTTTTTAGCGTGCATCATTATCTTGTGACATGGCACAGCAGGGTATAGCCAACAGGAAAGGAGGAAGAAGGAACTGCACACAGGGTCTAAGCCTTGCAGCCTGACCTACCTGAGGGGGTGAAGCAGATTATGGGGATAAATGCACCTTTAGGAACTTAGGATGGAGTCCAGTCTAGAAGGTAGAACAATATTTTGAGTGTGCAGCAAAAGACTCTCAGTCAGCAGCCTAAGTCAGTGAGGCCCAAAAAGAAGTACAAAATTTCCTTGCTAAATGAATGGTGCCTGGTAATGATCAGGAGCAGAAATCCTAGAGTGGGCACCATTTAGCATTTAATCAGATGACTCAGCGGCTATTTTCAAGGGTGTTTATCAGCAGAAAACAAGCTCTTGGATCAGAGTGGCTGATAAGAAATAAGAAAGAACTCAAAATTCCTTTAGTGACTGAAGTGAAAACTCTAGGTGGTTGTGATGAAAATTTGACCACGAGAAATAAGGTTAAGGAATGGGAGGATTTCATCTTATCACCAGGTGTACCTGGAGCTGAGGGTCAGAGCAGATTCAGTCATTAGAAAGTCGAGATGCTGACATCGTATTGAGAGCCCATCCTCCTCCCCACGTGCCCCACATGTGTCATTCTATACGTTATGAAAGAGGGGCACTCGACTGGCATAAACCTCACAGAACACCAACGCTTGTACAAAAAGGTCTTTAGTGGCAGGGGAAGCTGCAGAGTAGCATTAAGGAGGAGGGGAGAGAGAGAAAAACGGGGGAAGAGAGGAGAGGCGAGAAGAGAAGGGGGGAGAGAGAGAGAGAGAGAGAGAGAGAAGAGACACACAGGGGGAGGGGAAGAGAAGAGAGAGAAGAGAAGAAACAAAAGACAAGGGCACCTTATGTAGGTTCGGTTGGGGGGGGTGATGGGATGGTAGAATAGCCAATAAGGTGTTACTGCTCTGGTGTGAACAGCCGTAGGGGACGGGCCATAAGTTTGAGCTTTTCAGTGGATAATTGGGACAGGGAGATGAACTTTTGCAATTATCTAACAGTCCTCCCTTCTTGATATTTTAAAAATAGAAGTTTGGTCTTGGGATAGGGGATGACGAGTTCTCTATTCTGTAGCTTCTTCCTGCTGAGAGGGGCATGTAGTTTTAATTGGCCAACTAGAGGGTGATCATGATTTTTAAACAAGGGGTGAGAGGTGGTGTTAGAAGATGAATTTTTCATGATCGCTTGATTGTTTTCTTGTGATATGAGTGGTCAGATTGATGTGAATGGCAATGGACAATGCCTATAGCCTTAGGTAATTTAAAAACATTATGTTAGGTAAGTTCAGAGGATATAGTAATAAACTGAAACTTTTTGAATAAAACGAGAAGGATTAGAAGTAGAGGAACTTAATTCTAAATGGCCGCACTCCCATTACTTTTTAGTACTTAGGTCTTAGGGACTGTGACTTCTTGGATTCTCTACTTAGGCCTTAATAGTACCGTGGTGGTGGGTTACTATACATACAAGTTTTTACTTTTCCCTGTGATATTTTCCCTCTTTTTCCCAAAGTCCAAATTAAGACAAGTTC